>JANPWI010000013.1:1690000-1707500 GCA_026545225.1 Cornus controversa
GATCATGGTGGCACTCGACGAGAATTCGAGACAAATGGTCAGCTACCACATTCTCAGTACCCTTCTTATCCCGGATCTCAAAATTGAACTCTTGTAATAAGAGTATCCATCGGATCAGTCGGGGTTTCGTGTCTTTCTTGGCCAACAAATGCCTAAGAGCGGCATGGTCGGAGTAGACAATGACTTTAGATCCTAAGAGATAAGATCTAAATTTGTCCAAAGCATAAACAACTGCAAGCAACTATTTTTCCGTAGTTGTATAATTCATTTGAGCTTCGGAGAGGGATTTACTTGCATAGTAAATAACATGGGGCAACTTGTTTACACGTTGCCCTAAGACAGCACCCATAGCAAAATCGGATGCGTCACACATGACCTCAAATGGGAGAGCCCAATTTGGAGGGGTTAGAATTGGAGCAGTTGATAGAAGAGTGTAGAGAGTTTCAAAAGATTCAAGGTATGCTTCATCAAAGTGGAATGGAATATCTTTTTCAAGAAGCCGACATAAGGGTCGAGATATCTTGCTAAAGTCTTTGATGAAACGCCGGTAGAATCCTGCATGGCCCAGGAATGAACGAATGCCCCTCACCGAGGAAGGTGGAGGAAGCTTAGCAATGAGTTCAACCTTGGCTCTATCAACTTCTATGCCTCTTTTGGACACAATGTGTCCGAGGACAATACCCTCTTGAACCATGAAATGACTCTTTTCCCAACTAAGGATTAAATTCGTGTCCTTACAACGCTTGAGTACAAGTGTAAGATTATGAAGACACGAATCAAAAGAAGGTCCAAAGATAGAAAAATCATCCATGAATACCTCTAAGAACCTCTCCACCATATCCGAAAAAATAGACATCATACACCGTTGAAAAGTTGCCGGTGCATTGCATAGCCCAAAGGGCATGCGTCTATAAGCAAATGTTCCGTATGAACAAGTGAAGGTTGTCTTCTCTTGGTCTTGCGGGTCTATTGCTACTTGATTATAGCCAGAATATCCGTCTAAGAAGCAATAAAAGCTTTGGCTTGCAAGCCTCTCTAGGATTTGATCTATGAATGGAAGTGGGAAGTGATCTTTCCTAGTGGAAGAATTTAGTTTTCTATAATCAATACACACCCTCCATCCGGTGGAAGAATGAGTTGAAGGGGTATGTGCCTTAATATATTCAGAGCTGGGTTATGCTACATGAGATGATTGCTAGTTCACTTTACATGAGGAAGCTAGAGTTGATTATTTTGAGATATGTTGATGTGAATTATGCATGGGGACCATTGATTTGAATTATAGAATTTGAAAGTTTGAAATTATTCTTGAATGCAAGTTTGTAACTATATATTGTAATCTTCTTCTTGGATTAATGTTGAAACAGAATTTTGAATGTTTGTGGGTAACATTTCTGGAAACCCTCACGAGCCTATACTCGTCCACTAGGGGGAACCTAGGGGTTTAAAGGCTTGTTGCATATGCTAAATGCAATCGTTTCTCCCACGAAAGTGGAGTTGGGTAGTTTAGTTAGTATTTAGTAGTTTCTTTGTTTTAGTTTTGTTTTATTCTATTGCTAAGGGACTAGCAATATGTAAGTTTAGGGGTGTGATAGGCGTTGAATGTTACGCATTCTAGCCTCTTAACTTATGTATTTTATTCTCTTAGTGATAGATTATTTTGTGATTTTACTTTGTTTTAGTGTTTTCTGTATTTTCAGGGCCTTAATGATTATTTCAGTTAAAACCAAGCTTTTGGGCTTTTAAAGAAGACATCCAAGATGGTGAGATGAAGCCTACATCAAGGAGAATCATTCAACCATTTATTTCAACTCAATTCAGCCCAAGGAAGAGGTCCAAGAGAATTACAGCTGCTTAAGAAGGTTTCGGGCCTGAAGCCCAAATCTACGCATAATACAGTCTTAATCCCGTTTTAAAAAATAGAACAGAAGTCTTATTTCCGAGCCTCAAATCGACATTATTTGCAGAGCCATTGGAGAACGAAGTCATACGCGTAATTTAGAAAGATGATGTCTTCTTCCTCAACAGTTGAAGCTTCTTCTTCTACCATGAGCGGCTAGTTCATCCAATAGGATTTTGATGTAGCCCTAACAAAGCATCAATGGTTTGATTGTTTTAATTATTGGGGACCTTTATATACATGCATAGATTGTGTAATTCAGAGGATTCTTATTATAGAATTGAGCAATAAAAGTCTTGTAAATTCAATCTCAATGATTTCTTATCTTGTCTTAGATATTTAGTTGTTATTATTGAACTCAATCTCTCTTGTTTTCTGTGATTATGAGAGCGATTATTACACAATGGTAATCACTGAATATATTGTTAAGAGCTTTGATGGATTATGCCTAGAGAAGATGAACCATACTGCACCCTAGATTAGAGTAGTTAGGCAGATGGCTCATGCCAATCGAAGATAGTCCATGGCTTAGCCTTAATCATATGTTATCTTCTTGACAGATGAAGGTGAGCTTGTAGCCACCGACACCACTTATGCATGATGTAATTCCCCTATAGTTGATTCAATTGACCATTGATTGTGGAGTTAGTGGTGAAGTCAAACACCCTAGATTTCTCTCATATTATCTTCACTATCTATCTTACTTTGATTTATTTTATTTTACTTTTGAATTAATTTAGTTTAAAAATCAGAATTATTTTCTTATAAATTTAATTAGAATTAATTCCGTATTCCAACTCATCAGACCATAATTCCTGAGGTACGATACCCCTTTCGATAGCCCTATTCTGCAACGAATTCGTTCTATTGCGAAGTGTGAAAAATTTTAATTGATATACTTTTTGAGTCACACTCACACACGAATCAATTTTTGGCGCCATTGCCGGGGATTATCTATTTGATTGATTGGATTTTACAGAATTAGTTTTAATTGGATTTTTAGTTTAGGAAATTTTTATATTTTATTTTTAATTTTGTTTTTGTTTTCTTTTCAGGTGCTTTTGGCTAATATATGCAAGATCGTCGTTCTGTAGCTGATCCTTTGATACCTCTTGATCCTGAGCCTGAACGTACTCTTAGACAACAGAGGAACATCCCTGTTGATACCATTGTGCAAGAGGAAGAAATAATTGAAGACATGGCAGAAGAGAGGAATAACAACCTTGTTCCTAACGCTGATGGAGAAAGAGCTAGATTGCTGAGGGACTACTATGTTCCTGAGACATATACCTCGCCAGCAGGTTTTCAACTGCCCAATGTCACAGCACAGAATTATGAGATCAAGTCCAACATTATTCAAATGCTACCATCTTATTTTGGGCTGACTCAAGAAGACCCTTACGAGCATCTGGATGACTTCATTGAAGTGTGCTCAACTACAAAAATTCACAACTACTCTGAAGATGCTTTCAGAATGAGACTTTTTCCATTCTCTCTAAAAGACAAAGCAAAGTATTGGTTCAACTCTCTACCGGCTGGTTCTATCACGACTTGGACTCAGATGCAACATGAGTTTCTCAAGAAGTATTTTTCGATAGGGAAGACCAATCAGTTCAGACGTGCTATCACTGGTTTCTCCCAACATGAGGGGGAACAATTTTATGAGACATGGGAAAGATTCAAGGACCTTCTTAGGAAGTGTCCCCATCATCAAGTTCCTAAGTGGCAATTAGTGCAGAGTTTTCATGAAGGGCTGACGGAAGCCAATAGACAGATTGTTGATGTATCGTGTGGAGGTACTTTTATGTTGAAGAGTGAAGAAGAGGCATGGACCTTATTTGAAAATCTTAGTGACAACTCTCTACAACATGTGTCCTCTACTCGTTCTAGCAGACCTGCCACTACAAGGAAGACTAATGGGATTTTTGAGGTTGGTGCTTCAGAAGCTATGCTAACCGACATTGATTTAATTGCAAAGAAGGTAGCAGCAATTATGGCTGCCAATCAAACTTCTTCTGCTTCAAATTCTACATTGCTAGGCCCTTGTGAATTTTGCTCTAGTCCTATGCATAATGTGAGCAATTGTCCTTCGGTGGGGCAATTTTCTGATATTCAACATGAGCAAGTCCAAGCTACTTTCACTGGACCAATGAATCCTCCACGAGGTAATACTTACAATCCCACATGGAGGAATCACCCTGGTTTTTCTTACAGTAATCAAGGGGCAGCAATGCAACCATCATATCAACCTAGGACTTTTGTGCCTCAATAACAATTTCAAACACAAAGTCCTATGGCCCAAAGAATTTCTGCTATTGAAGACAAGCTGACTCTTACCTTGTCTAAATTTGACAAGCTTGATTCTCTTATAGAGACAGTGCAAGCTACTGCAGTAACAGTACAATCTACAGTTCAGCTAGTGCACTCACATTCTCAATCCATTGCCAAACTGGAATCTCAGTTTGGACAGCTTGCTACTTCATTGAATAAAAGAGAAGAAGGGAAGCTCCCTAGTTAACCAATTGCTAATCCAAGAGGGATGCAAGCTTCCACAAGCAACACACACCATGAGCAAATTCAAGCTATTACCACTTTGAGGAGTGGGAAAATAATTGATAATAAGGTGGGTGAGAAGAAAGAAGAAGAAAAAGTGACCACAAGTCCAAGTGCTGAAATTCCGTATGAGCCCAAGGCTCCTTTTCCACAATGTTTTCTTGAAGCATCTAGATTGGGAAAGCAAGGGGACAAGCGGCATGACATGATGGAGGTGTTTCAACAAGTGAAGATTAATTTTCCACTCCTTGATGCCATCAAGCAAATTCCTCCTTATGCTAAATTTTTGAAGGACTTGTGCACTCAGAAAAGGCGTTTTAAAAGCCATGTGCCAAAGAAAGTGATGCTGCCACAACAAGTAAGTTCGATAATTCAGCAGTGTACTCCTCCCAAGTACAAAGATCCTGGTGCTCCAACTATCTCATGCATTATTGGGGAGCACCATGTGGATAAAGCTCTTCTTGATTTGGGTGCAAGTGTGAATTTGCTACCCTATTCAGTCTACTTACAATTGGGCTTGGGAGAATTGAAGCCTACCGCGGTGGTATTGTAATTTGCAGACAGATCAACAAAGCAGCCCCAAGGAATCATAGAAGACGTGCTCATTAAAGTGGACAAGTTTTACTTTCCTATTGATTTCATTGTACTTGACATTGAGCCGGTTCACAATCCGAAGAGGCACATTCCAGTGATCCTTGGTCGACCTTTCTTAGCTACTGCTGATGCTTGCATAAATTGTAGGTCGGGGATCATGGATATTTCGTTTGGCAACATGAATGTCAAGCTGAATGTGTTCAATGTTATCCAACACCCTCCAGATCAGAGTGATGTGTTCTGCATGGATGATATTGATGAATGTGTAGAGGAATTTGTGTCATCCTCTATATCTCGAAACCCCCTAGAGGTATGTAAGTCTCTTTATGACTTTGAGAACAGTAATGATGAAGGGTTGTGTGAAGAAGTGCATGCTATGCTGGAAGTGGATGCTATTCAGAATACTCCACCATGAAGAATTTCAATTGAGCCACTACCTTCTCTCTCTGGCACTCCCCTAGTGCCTTCATTGGAGTCCCCTCCAGAATTAGAGTTGAAGCCTTTGCCTGACAAATTGAAGTATGTATTCTTGGGAGCACAGAAAACTCTTCCTGTTATAATTGCCTCTAATCTGACAGAAATTCAAAAGAAGAGCTTAGTAGAGGTTTTATACCAACATCGTGAAGCAATTGGGTGGAGTGTTGCTGATCTTAAGGGCATTGATCCATCAATTTGCATACACAAAATCCATTTGGAAGAAGGATGTAAGCCAACTAGAGAGGCACAGAGGCGACTAAACCCCAATATGAAAGAGGTGGTAAAGAAAGAGGTTGTCAAGTTACTTGATGCAGGAATCATTTATCCAATTTCTGACAGCACATGGGTGAGTCCAACACAAGTGGTTCCAAAGAAGTCTGGTCTTACTATTGTCCCTAACTCTATGGGAGAGCTTGTTCCACAACGTACTGCCATAGGTTGGCGTGTTTGCATTGATTACAGAAAGCTCAATTCTATGACAAGGAAGGATCACTTTCCTCTTCCATTCATTGATCAAATACTTGAAAGGTTAGCTAGTCAGAGCTATTATTGCTTTCTAGAAGTCGTAACAAGGTTTCCGTAGGTGAACCTGCAACAGCAGAACGACCCACAAACGTGTTAAAACCACTGCTGGGCGCTCGCACCACGCCAGCCGGGGGCAAGCGGGCGCTGATCCCCTCACGGGGTGAGGCGTCTGCGCCCTCTGCGCGAAACAATGAACCTCGGCGCGAACCGTGCCAAGGAATATGAACGAGAGAGCGATCCCACGAGGCCCCGTCCGCGGGCGCGATCGCGGGCTAGCGTCTTCCTCTACGTAAACAGAACGACTCTCGACAACGGATAGCTCGGCTCTCGACATCGAGTCTTTGAACTCAAGTTGCGCCCGAAGCCGTCAGGCCGAGGGCACGTCTGCCTGGGCATCTCACATCGTGTCGCCCCCCCCAGCGTACCCCGCGTGTGCCAGAGGGGGCGGACAATGGCCCCCCGTACGCCCCGGGCGCGCAGTCGGCCCAAAAAATGAGTCGCCGGTGACCGACGTCACGATAGGTGGTGGCAGAGAAGCCATGTGCTTCGATTCGCGTGCTATCGTGCCGTCGAGAGCCGGAGAGCTCCAGCGACCCTGACGCGCCATCCTACTCGGCGCATCGACCGCGACCCCAGGTCAGGCAGGACTACCCGCTGAGTTTAAGCATATCAATAAGTAGAGGAAAAGAAACTTACAAGGATTCCCCTAGTAATGGCGAGCGAACCGGGAAGAGCCCAGCTTGAGAATCGGGCGGCCCCGCCATCCGAATTGTAGTCTGGAGAAGCGTCCTCAGCGACAGAACGGGCGCAAGCCCCCTGGAAGGGGGGCGCCGGAGAGGGTGAGAGCCCCGTCGTGTCCAGACCCTGTCACACCACGAGGCGCTGTCTACGAGTTGGGTTGTTTGGGAATGCAGCCCAAATCGGGCGGTAAATTCCGTCCAAGGCTAAATACGGGCGAGAGACCGATAGCAAACAAGTACCGCGAGGGAAAGATGGAAAGGACTTTGAAAAGAGAGTTAAAGAGTACTTGAAATTATCGGGAGGGAAGCGGATGGGGGCCGACGATGCGCCCCGGTCGGATGTGGAACGGTGACGAGCCGGTCCGCCAATCGACTCGGGGCGCGGACCGTTGCGGATTGCGACGGCGGCCAAAGCCCGGGCTGTCGATATGCCCGAGGAGACGCCGTCGCTGCGATCGTGGTAGGCAGCGCGCACCGGCACAGCGTGCCTCGGCACCAGCGCGCTCCTGGCAACGGCCTGTGGGCTCCCCATTCAGCCCGTCTTGAAACACGGACCAAGGAGTCTGACATGTGTGCGAGTCAACGGGCTACCAAACCGGTAAGGCGTCAGGAAGCTGATTGGCGGGATCCCCCTGCGGGTTGCACCGCCGACCGACCTTGGTCTTCTGAGAAGGGTTCGAGTGAGAGCATGCCTGTCGGGACCCGAAAGATGGTGAACTATGCCTGAGCGGGGCGAAGCCAGAGGAAACTCTGGTGGAGGCCCGCAGCGATACTGACGTGTAAATCGTTCGTCTGACTTGGGTATAGGGGCGAAAGACTAATCGAACCGTCTAGTAGCTGGTTCCCTCTGAAGTTTCCCTCAGGATAGCTGGAGCCCGGACGAGTTCTATCGGGTAAAGCCAATGATTAGAGGCATCGGGGGCGCAACGCCCTAAATATATTCTCAAACTTTAAATAGGTAGGACGGCGCGGCTGCTCCATTGAGCCGTGCCACAGAATCGAGAGCTCCAAGTGGGCCATTTTTGGTAAGCAAAACTGGCGATGCAGGATGAACCAGAAGTCGGGTTACGGTGCCCAACTGCGCGCTAACCCAGAACCCACAAAGGGTGTTGGTCGATTAAGACAGCAGGATGGTGGTCATGGAAGTCGAAATCCGCTAAGGAGTGTGTAACAACTCACCTGCCGAATCAACTAGCCCCGAAAATGGATGGCGTTGAAGCGCGCGACCTATACCCGACCGTCGGGGTAAGCGCCAGGCCCCGATGAATAGGAGGGCGCGGTGGTCGCTGCAAAACCCTGGGCGCGTTATTCGTGTGTGAGTGTGACTAAAAAGTATATCAATTAAAATTTTCCACACTTCGCAATAGAACGAATTCCTTGCAGAATAGGGCTATCGAAAGGGGTATCGTACCTCAGGGATTATGGTCTGACGAGTTGGAATACTGAATTAATTCTAATTAAATTTATCAAGAAAAGAATTCTGATTTTAAACTAAATTAATTAAAAAGGAAAATAAAATAAATCAAAGTAAATAAGATAGTGAAGATAATATGAGAGAAATCTAGGGTGTTTGACTTCACCACTAACTCCACAATCAATGGTCAATTGAGTCAACTATAGGCGAATTACATCATGCATAAGTGGTGTCAGTGGCTACAAGCTCACCTTCATCCGTCAAGAAGATAACATATGATTAAGGCTAAGCCATGGACTATCTTCGATTGGCATGGGCCATCTGCCTAACTACTCTAATCTAGGGTGCAGATGGTTCATCTTCTCTAGGCATAATCCCTCAAAGCTCATAACAATATATTCAGTGATCACCATTATGTAATAATCTCTCTCATGATCACAGAAAATAAGAGAGATTGAGTTCAACAACAACAACTAAATATCTAAGACAAGATAAGAAATCATTGAGATTGAATTTACAAGACTTTTATTGCTCAATTCTATAATAAGAATCCTCTGAATTACACAATCTATGCATGTATATAAAGGTCCCCAATAATTAAAACAATCAAACCATTGATGCTTTGTTAGGGCTACATCAAAACCCTAGTGGATGAACTAGCCGCTCATGGTATAAGAAGAAGCTTCAACTATTGAGGAAGAAGGCATCATCTTTCTGAATTACGCGTATGACTTCGTTCTCCAATGACTCTGCAAATATGTTTCTTTTCTCTTCTCAGCCCTCTCAGACTCTCCAAGCTCTGTTCTCTCTGTCTAATCTCTCTCTATTCAGCCTCCAAGTCTTCACTTTATTCCCCCAAGAGAATACACCAAAGTCCTAATCCAATTAGGAATAAATTAGGGTTTTCCGCAGCACTAATCAGGTGAGTTTTTCCTGCTGACTTCGGCCCAACTTTTGACCCACTAGAAGTTCGATTTACGGAATTTTCGTGAAATACAAAAGTGTGCAGAATCAAATTTCGTTTAACCCAACAAGAAAATAATGTTGATTTGAGGCTCGAAAATAAGACTTCTGGTCCGTTTTCCAAAATGAGATTAAGACTGTATTATGCGCAGATTTGGGCTTCAGGCCTGAAACCTTCTTAAGCAGCTGTAATTCTCTTGGACCTCTTCCTTGGGTTGATTTGAGTTGAAATAAATGGTTGAATGAATCTCCTTGATGTAAGGTTCATCTCACCATCTTGGATGTCTTCTTTAAATGCCCAAAAGCTTAGTTTTAACTGAAATAATCATTAAGGCCCTGAAAATACAGAATACACTAAAACAAAGTAAAATCACAAAATAATCTATCACTAAGAGAATAAAATACATAAGTTAAGAGGCTAGAATGCGTAACATTCAACGCCTATCACACCCCCAAACTTACATATTGCTAGTCCCTTAGCAATAGAATAAAACAAAACTAAAACAAAAGAAACTACTAAATACTAACTAAACTACCCAACTCCACTTTCGTGGGAGAAACGATTGCATTTAGCATATGTAACAAGCCTTTAAACCCCTAAGTTCCCCCTAGTGGACGAGTATAGTCTCGTGAGGGTTTTCAGAAATGTTACCCACAAACATTCAAAATTTTATTTCAACATTAATTCAAGAAGAAGATTACAATATATAGTTACAAACTTGCATTCAAGAATAATTCCAAACTTTCAAATTCTATAATTCAAATCAATGATCCCCATGCATAATTCACATAAACATATCTCAAAATAATTAACTCTAGCTCCCTCGTGTAAAGTGAACTAGCAGTTCTCTCATGTAGCATAACCAAGCTCTGAATATATTAAGGCACATACCCCCCTTCAACTCACTAGCTCCCCTTATTGAAATCATACTTCCCAACATGCATACATGACTTTTCTATTTATTTTTTTTTTAATTCTTTTTTTTTTCATTGCTTTATTGGTTGTGCAATGTCTTGATCTATTAAGCTTTCTGAATGATCCATGTAGCAAGCTTTCAGTCAGTGACTCCCAAACCAGATGGCTTTAGGGCACTAGGCTTTAAGATACCCCGAAGACCTAATTACTCGAATCAGTCAGGCTACAAATCAAGACAACCAATGCTCATCTTTTCTCACCCTTTCACTTTTGACGCGAACACTCCGTGCTTCCTGAGGCATAGAGGCCCGGTTACTCATGAAAAGGATCAAATTGATTGCTTATTCATCACATTCTTTTTCTTTTTCTTTCTTTTCTTTTTTATTGAAGTCAAGTAAAACATATTATCAGTACTCATTCTCAAGAGATACTAATTAATATCAAGCATATGTAACTTAATAACTCAAAACCAAAGTTTATACCTCACAAAATTATGCTAGTGTGTTTGTGCATGTAACGCAACTAAAACTAATCACTCCAAAATATGTTAATGCAAACCATAACTAAAACCACTTAATTTAAACCACAGTTTTCAAAATTTTCAAACATACTCAAAAATTGCAAGTTACGCACCTACATAAGGTATTAATCCCTTAAATAATGTCAAAACATTCTATCTAAAAATAAAACAAAAGAAAATAATAAACAAACTAAGAAAATAAAATAAAATAAAATCCTAATACAAAAAGAATTTCACACAAATTTCCCCCATATGCAATAAAGCACAAAAATAGGCATCGCCTCACCCCCAAACTTAAACTGTACATTGTCCTCAATGTACTATCAATCAAAGCAAATAGAATACATCACTAGCATGAAGGCAATGCAAGCACACCCCCCCAAACTTGGATGTTAAAACCTGTCAAAACAAACCACTATACCCCAAAAATCAAGTGAAAAAGTATGGGTGAAAATAAATATGAAAGAGAAAATGCTAAAAAAAAACATTTTTTTTTAGAATAAAAATCTAACTACAAAAAGAAAAATAAAAACTAAAAATAAAATAAAATACAAAAGATGGTTACCTTCCTGTCAAGGGTGTGGTGGTGACTGAGCATCTGGATCCAAGTTTGCTTGACGCATCAGTGCACGCATCATCCTCCTCATCTCTAGTTGCTCTTGGCGAGTGTCATGAAAGTGATCCACCATCTCTGTCCTCATTGCTCCAAACTGTGTGGATACCTCTGTCTGTAGGGTGCCAAACTGGGCTGTCAACCCAGCAATCTGCCCCTCTAAATATTGATAATCATAGCCACCAGCCTGTGCATGCACCTCCTCTTCCTCTGCCTCCATCTCCTCTGGATCTTCCACCGGTGGTGGTATATCTATATGCTCTCCTCCCTGGGCCAACCGAGATACCTCACCAGGCGCCGCTATGACTCTCTAGTGCATATGAGATCGACTCAGGTTCCAATCATGCGTGCCATAATGAAGATCATGTGGAAAGGCAAGCTCGTCCTCATGGACTGCATACCCCTGTGTCACAAGCAACTGGTGAATAATAGTAGGGAATGGAAACTCTAGTCACTTGCACTGTCTGGTGCCTTGGCCACAACTTTGGAATAAAATTTCTCCATCTGGCCCCAGACAATCTGTGGGAATGACAGCCAATGCCCAAAATGTATAGCATATAATGATCTGAGGAACTCTTGACGTCTTTCAGTTTTATGTCCAATTGGACATACATTCTTGAGTAGAACAGCGTCAAGGAACCATAAATGATTTGGCATTGAAGACTTTGAAGCTGCTTTCCTTTTCGGCCCAGAAAATTGGTTGGCACACAAACGTGCAACCACATTACCCACTGACAACTCGTCGGGTAAAGGAGTATAGATATGAGATAAATCAGCTGGGCACTCATGAGGACAACCCATGGCAATGGCAATGGATGACATGTCCACTCCAACTATTGTTCCATCTACGGAAGAAGTAAGCACATCCCGCTCATCAGGTGTCGGCATTAAGTTCTGATAAAATACCTTGACAAGCCTCGGGTAAATAGTAGATGAGAGTGGAACAAAAATGGATGCCGACCGACGATGATGGATGTCAGAAATCCCCCATCGTGTCTCGGGAAACATACCATAAAGTTCGGCTATGTCAAACATGGTTTCAAAGTTCAACGCCCTTGGATGTCATCTCTCTTGAATACCTTCTCGGCGAGATCGTGAAGAACCTGTGGTCGGATCATGCCTCTCTAGGTGAGGATTACGTGAACTTGAAGCACCTTGGTGACTTGCTCTCTTTGGTGCCATAGAAGTAGAAAAAGTGTGGTTGAGGAATTAAATCGAACACTTGGTGTGCACAATTCTTTTGTAACCTTCAACCTCCTTTTTTCGGTACTTTTTCCACCCAAATCGAACAAGTAAATACACCAAATTGATCCCCCAAACTTGGTCTTCAAAAGCCCTCAAAAAGATTTGAACAATTTCTTCAAAGAAAAACTTCACTTACTTTGATGTTGATCTTGAAAAAGTGAGAGCTTCCTTTGAGAACTAGTGATTTTTGATCCAATTTGATGTTGAAGTTGATGATGATCAATGTTGAATTCTTGTTTAATACTCACTAATTAAAGAAATTAATTTTCTGGATGATGTAGGACTTAGAATTGGAGTTCAAAGAGGTCTAGGATGCAAGTGGTAGCAACAAAGGATGAGAGGTGGCCTTTATAGGCCTTAAAAATTTGGGCAGCCCTTCCATGGGCCTGGGCGATCGATCCCCCCTTGGATGGGTGATCGATCACCCACCTGCTGGTGGGTGATCTCTTGAAAAACCATGGGGCGATCGATCCCCCTCCTCTGGGGCGATCGATCCCCGTCCTAGATGTTTGTTGGACCTCCATCGCCCAAGGTCGACCGAGACTTGATATTTTTGAGTCTCCATTGCCCAAGGTCAACCGAGAGCACTATTTTTCACCCGTCTTGAGTCTGAATACCTTGGTACACCTCTTGGCATCCTCCGGAAGCAACTTATACATCAAAAACTCAAAGAAAAAATATTAAAACGCAACTAGAATTGAAGAAAAACTTAAGAAAACTAGAACTAAAAATTAAAATTAAAGAACACTAAAGGAAATAAAGTATAGAAATACATACAGAACCTATAATTTAATGTCCGTAGGAGACGATTGACTCTCCGAAGGGATTAAGTCGGATAGACGGGATCTGTCAAGTTGACGGACTCTACGTCTCTTTTTGGCACACATCCTTCCACACAATGCTTCAACCTTTGGCCATTAACTTTCATTAAAGTATTATCTCAAAAGCTTCGAATCTCCACGGCACCATGAGGAAAAGCTGAAATCACTTGGAATGGTCCATCCCATCTTGAACGCAATTTTCCGGGAAACAACCGAAGCTTGGAATTGAAGAGCCACACTTTATCACCTGGAGAGAAAGACTTTCGTGAGATATGTCGGTCATGAAATGCCCTCGTCCTCTCTTTGTAAATTCGTGAACTTTCATAAGCATCACGTCTAAACTCTTCTAATTCATTCAATTGCAACTTCCTCTCTTCCCCAGCTCTTTTTGCATCAAAATTGAATTTTTGAATTGCCCAGAGTGCCTTGTGCTCAATCTCTACTGGAAGATGACATGTTTTTCCATACACCAACCGATATGGTGACATACCGATAGGGGTCTTTTAAGCAGTCCAATATGCCCATAGTGCTTCACTCAGTCACAATGACCAATCTCTTCTATCCGGTCTCACTGTCTTTTCGAGAACATGCTTAATTTCTCGATTGGACAGCTCTACTTGCCCACTTGTCTGAGGATGATAAGGTGTCGCCACCTTATGTGTCACTGAATATTTAGCAAGCAGACTTCTCAAAAATTTATTGCAAAAGTGAGTACCACCATCACTGATCAAGGCTCTAGGAATTCCAAATCGACTCAGAATATTCTTATGCATGAATTTGATTACCACCTTGTGATCATTGGTTCGAGTTGCAATGGCCTCCACCCACTTGGAGACATAATCCACTCCAACCAGAATGCATTCGTAGCCAAAAGAAGGTGGAAAGGGTCCCATAAAATCAATTCCCCAAACATCAAAAATCTCCACCACCAGAATGGGGCTCATTGGCATCATATCACGCCTCGAAATTGAACCCAATCTTTGACAACGATCACAAGCCTTACAAAAAACATATGCATCATGAAACAGAGAAGACCAAAAGAATCCACATTGAAGTACCTTTGCAGCTGTCTTCCTTGCACTGAAGTGGCCTCCACATGCCAATGAGTGGCAGAAATTGAGAATATCTTGAAACTCATGGTCTGGGACACATCGCCGAATAATCTGATCTGGACAATATTTAAATAACTCTGGATCCTCCCAAAAGTAACGATGAACTTTAGAGAAGAATCGATCACGTTCTCGCTTGGTCCAGTCTCTTGGCACTTTTCCCGTGGCTAAATAGTTCACAATATCTGCATACCATGGTGTGGAGTTATCGGAAACTCCAAACAATTGCTCCCTCTGAAGCGTTTTGGAAAGTGTAGTGCATACAGAAGTTACCACCATGGTAGAAAGTTGATCGTCAAACATCTTCTTCTCCTTCTGTTTTTCTTTCACCCTTATTTCATTTGTAGATTCAATCACATCTTCAGAGTCCATGAAGAAAACATCAGTCTGATCTGGAGGATTCTCAACAGCATTGAAAATATTAAGTTTAACCTTCATGTTGCCAAATGAAATATCCATGATCCCCGACCTACAATTTATGCAAGCATCAGCAGTAGCTAAGAAAGGTCGACCAAGGATCACTGGAATGTGCCTCTTCGGATTGTGAACCAGCTCAGTGTCAAGTACAATAAAATCAACTAGAAAGTAGAACTTATCCACTTTAATGAGCACATCTTCTATGATTCCTCAGGGTTGCTTTGTTGATCTGTCTGCAAATTCCAATACCACCGAGGTAGGCTTCAATTCTCCTAAGCCCAATTGTAAATAAACTGAATAGGGTAGCAAATTCATACTTGCACCCAAATCAAGTAGAGCTTTATCCACATGGTGCTCCCCAATAATGCATGAGATAGTTGGAGCACCAGGATCTTTGTACTTGGGAGGAGTACACTGCTAAATTATTGAACTTACTTGTTGTGGCAGCATCACTTTCTTTGGCACATGGCTTTTAGAACGCCTTTTCTGAGTGCACAAGTCCTTCAAGAATTTAGCATAAGGAGGAATTTGCTTGATGGCATCAAGGAGTGGCAAATTAATCTTCACTTGTCGAAACACCTCCATCATGTCATGCAGCTTGTCCCCTTGCTTTCCCAATCTAGATGCTTCAAGGAAACGTTGTGGGAAAGGAGCCTTGGGCTCATAAGGAATTTCAACATTTGGACTTGTGGTCACTTTTTCTTCTTCTTTCTTCTCACCCAACTTATTATCAATTATTGTCCCACTCCTCAAAGTGGTAATAGCTTGAACTTGCTCATGGTGTGGGTTGCTTGTGGAAGCTTGCATCCCTCTTGGACTACCAATTGGTTGACTAGGGAGCTTCCCTTCTTCTCTTCTGTATAATGAATTAGCAAGCTATCCAAACTGAGATTCCAGTTTGGCAATGGATTGAGAATGCGAGTGCACTAGCTGAACTGTAGATTGTACTGTTGCTGCAGTAGCTTGCACTGTCTCTATAAGAGAATCAAGCTTGTTAAATTTAGACAAGGCAAGAGTCAGCTTGTCTTCAATAGCAGAAATTCTTTGGGCCATAGGACTTTGTGTTTGATATTGTTGTTGAGGCACAAAAGTCCTAGGTTGATATGATGGTTGCATTGCTGCCCCTTGATTACTGTAAGAAAAACCAAGATGATTCCTCCATGTGGGATTGTAAGTATTACCTCGTGGAGGATTCATTGGTCCAGTGAAAGTAGCTTGGACTTGCTCATGTTGAATATCAGAAAATTGTCCCACCGAAGGACAATTGCTCACATTATGCATAGGACTAGAGCAAAATTCACAAGGGCCTAGCAATGTAGAGTTTGAAGCAGAAGGAGTTTGATTGGCAGCCATAATTGCTTCTACCTTCTATGCAATTAAATCAATGTCGGTTGGCATAGCTTCTGAAGCACCAACCTCAAAAATTCTATCAGTCTTCCTTGTAGTGGTAGGTCTGCTAGAACGAGTAGAGGACACATGTTGTAGAGAGTTGTCACTAAAATTTTCAAATAAAGTCCATGCCTCTTCTTCACTCTTCAACATAAAAGTACCTCCACACAACGCATCAACCATCTGTCTGATGGCTTCTGTCAGCCCTTCATGAAAACTCTGCACTAGTTGCCACTTAGGAACTTGATGATGGGGACATTTCCTAAGAAGGTACTTGAATCTTTCCCATGTCTCATAAAATTGTTCCCCCTCATGTTGGGAGAAACCAGTGATAGCACGTCTGAAATGATTGGTCTTCCCTATCGAAAAATACTTCTTGAGAAACTCATGTTGCATCTGAGTCCAAGTCGTGATAGAACCAGCCGGTAGAGAATTGAACCAATACTTTGCTTTGTCTTTTAGAGAGAATGAAAAAAGTCTCATTCTGAAAGCATCTTCAGAAAAGTTGTGAATTTTTGTAGTTGAACACACTTCAATGAAGTCATCCAGATGCTTGTAAGGGTCTTCTTGAGTCAGCCCAAAATAAGATGGTAGCATCTGAATAATGCTGGACTTGATCTCATAATTCTGTGCTGTGACATTGGGCAGTTGAAAACCTGCTGGCGAGGTATATGTCTCAGGAACATAGTAGTCCCTAAGCAGTCTAGCTCTTTCTCCATCAGCATTAGGAACAAGGTTGTTATTCCTCTCTTCTGTCATGTCTTCAATTATTTCTTCCTCTTGCACAATGGTATCAACAAGGATGTTCCTCTGTTGTCTAAGAGTACGTTCAGGTTCAGGATCAAGAGGTATCAAAGGATCAGCTACAGAACAACGACCTTGCATATATTCACCAAAAGCACCTGAAAAGAAAACAAAAACAAAATTAAAAATAAAATATAAAAATTTCCTAAACTAAAAATTCAATTAAAACTAATTCCGTAAAATCCAATCAATCAAATAGATAATCCCCGGCAACGGCGCCAAAAATTGATTCGTGTGTGAGTGTGACTCAAAAAGTATATCAATTAAAATTTTCCACACTTCGCAATAGAACGAATTCCTTGCAGAATAGGGCTATCGAAAGGGGTATCGTACCTCAGGGATTATGGTCTGACGAGTTGGAATACTGAATTAATTCTAATTAAATTTATCAAGAAAAGAATTTTGATTTTAAACTAAATTAATTAAAAAGGAAAATAAAATAAATCAAAGTAAATAAGATAGTGAAGATAATATGAGAGAAATCTAGGGTGTTTGACTTC
>JANPWI010000013.1:1712500-1827500 GCA_026545225.1 Cornus controversa
GTTTGAGCGTCCGCCCTACAAGCATGTGCCTCGTCTCACATGCATGCCTCAGCAGCATGCAGCTTGGCCCGCATGGCATGCAATCGGTGGGGCGTGCATACGGTGCATGAAGCATGCTTGGGGGTGGACGCCCTTGCTTGTGGGCCATCACTTTCAAAACGGTTTCAGTGAACATGCCTATGCATCATCATTTGAAGGTGCTTCTCGATGTTTCAATGGTGTCGGCATGCTCAATGTCGGCTGGTACGGTGGTTGGTTGTCGTGACGCTCAATGGTTGCTCTCGTGTTGCCCATGCCTTGCTTGGCTTGGCATGGGCCTCATGAGGACGTCGTCGTGCTTGCCTGTTACCCATGCCTCGCTCGCAGTACTCCCATTCAGACGTCGTCTCGCTTGGCATGGGTCTCAAGAGGGCATCGTGTGCTTACGTGTTTCTCATGCTCGTCTTGACGAAATCGGATGTGACGGAATCAAAGTTTTGTCGAGCATGGGCGTCTCACGTGGGCTACTTGGGGGTCTCGGTGGTCTTCTCTTGCACCACCCGGCAGACGGTGTGGCGACATTGTTGGGACGATGCGGGGTGCCTTTGGTTGTCGATGCATTATCATTTGGTGGTGCTTCTCGGTGCTTCAATGGTGTCCCGGCATGCTCAGTGTCGGGTGGTTCGGCGGTTGGTTGTCGTGACGCTCAATGGTTGCTCTCGTGTTGCCCATGCCTTACTTGGCTTGGCATGGGCCTCACGAGGGCGTCGTGTCGCTTGCCTGTTACCCATGCCTCCCTCGCAGTACTCCCATTCAGACATCGTCTCGCTTGGCATGGGTCCCAGGAGTGCATCGTGTGCTTACGTGTTGCTCATGCTCGTCTTGCCTGTTACCCATGCCCCACGCGCGCATGAGGGCACCCCAGGGCACGCCGCGCACGCGCGGGGGTGCCCAGGGCATACCCCGTGCGCGCGCCGGTGTGCCCAGGGCATGTCCGATGCACTCCGGGGTGCCCCAGGGCACGTCCGTCACCACCGGTGGTACGTCGTGTGGCACGCTTGCACACGTGGGGGTGTCGCGCCCCATGTCGGGGCATGCCACCATGCGACGAGCCGCAAGAACTCTTCGGCATTTCTCGGGGTTTCTTCGAGTTTTGTTTCTACTTAAACCAATGCCAACCCCTGTTGGGATTGCCACTGAGCCGGGAGGCTAAATTATATGTCTACGGGATTTTTGGTATTTTTTAAATTATTCTAAATATAATATTTTGCCGGGATTCGGATTGGGATAAACTCTAGTGGTGTTCTCATTGATCTCCTTGCAAAGATTACAAGAAATTAATTTTTTATGACTTTTTATGATTTTTTCCTATTTATTTATTAAAAAAATTATTTAATAAATAAAGTTTCGGGTGTTGTAAATTTATTTTTGAACCACGTATAAACTCTAGTGGGGTTCCCATTGATCTCCTTGCGAAGATTAGAAGAAACTAATTTTTTTGGATTTTTTTATTAATTTTTACTATTTATTTATTAAAAAAATTATTTAATATATTTCTGGTTCTCGAATTTTTTTTATTTTAAAAATGCCTTTATTATTTATCTTGACATTCCAAAAAAAATTTCATCAAAAGAAGTTATTTTTTAAAAAAAAACCCCATTATGACTCCTCAAGCAGGGGTGATGTCTCCACCTGTCAGAGCTGTGGAATTTACTTTTGCATATATAAGGGGGTGGGTAGTCGAAGGTGTGGAGAGCCGTTTGGGGCTTGTGCCCCAGCAGTATGCGGGGTGCCCCGCATGCCCCCCTAGCAGCATGCAGCGCGCGTCGCATGCCCGGTCGGCCCGTTCCTCAAGTTTGGGCGTCCGCCCTACAAGCATGTGCCTCATCTCACATGCACACCTCAGCAGCATGTGGCTTACTCGCATGGCATGCAATCGATGGGGCGTGCATGCGGTGCGTGACGCATGCCTGCTTGCGGGCCATCACTTTCAAAACGGTTTCGGTGGACATGCCTATGCATCGTCATTCGAAGGTGCTTCTCGGTGTTTCAATGGTGTCGGTATGCTCAATGTCGACTGGTACGACAGTTGGTTGTCGTGACGCTCAACGGCTGCTCTCGTGTTACCCATGCCTTGATTGGCTTGGCATGGGCCACACAAGGGCGTCGTCGTGCTTGACTGTTAACCATGCCTCGCTCGTAGTACTCCCATTCAGACGTGGTCTCTCTTGGCATGGGTCTTAGGAGGGCAACGTGTGCTTACGTGTTGCTCATGCTCGTCTCGACGGAATCGGATATGACAGAATCGAATTTTTGTCGGGCATGGGCGTCTCACGTGGGCTACTTGCGGGTCTCGGCAGTCTTCTCTCGCACCACCCGGCAGATGGTGTGGCGGCATTGTTGAGACGATGCAGGGTGCCTTCGGTTGTCGATGCATTGTCAATCGGTGGTGCTTCTCGGTGCTTCAATGGTGTCCCGGCATGCTCAATATCGGGTGGTTCGACGGTTGGTTGTCGTGACGCTCAACGGTTGCTCTCGTGTTGCCCATGAATTGCTTGGCTTGGCATGGGCCTCACGAGGGCATCGTCGTGCTTGCCTGTTACCCATGCCTCACTCGCAGTACTCCCATTCAGACGTGGTCTCGCTTGGCATGGGTCTCAGGAGGGCATCGTGTGCTTACGTGTTGCTCATGCTCGTCTTGACGGAATCGGATGTGACGAAATCGAATTTTTGTTGAGCATGGGCGTCTCACGTGGGCTACTTGGGTGTCTCGATGGTCTTCTCTCGCACCACCCGGCAGACGGTGTGGCAGAATTGTTGGGACAATGCGGGGTGCCTTCGGTTGTCGATGCATTGTCATTCGGTGGTGCTTCTCGGTGCTTCAATGGTGTCCCAGCATGCTCAGTGTCGGGTGGTTCGGCGGTTGGTTGTCATGACGCTCAACAGTTGCTCTCGTGTTGCCCGTGCCTTGCTTGGCTTGGCATGGGCCTCATGAGGGCGTCGTTGTGCTTGCCTGTTAGCCATGCCTCACTCGCAGTACTCTCATTCAGACGTGGTCTTGCTTGGCATGGGTCTCGGGAGGGCATCGTGTGCTTACGTGTTGCTCATGCTCGTCTTGACGAAATCGGATGTGACAGAATCAAATTTTTGTCGGGCATGGGCTTCTCACATGGGCTACTTGGGGGTCTCGGCGGTCTTCTCCCGCACCACCCGGCAGACGGTGTGGCGGCATGGTTGGGAGGATGCGGGGTGCCTTTGGTTGTCGATGCATTGTCATTCGGTGATGCTTCTCGGTGCTTCAATGGTGTCCCGGCATGCTCAATGTCAGGTGGTTCGGCGGTTGGTTGTCGTGACGCTCAATGGTTGCTCTCGCGTTACCCATGCCTTGCTTGGCTTGGCATGGGTATCACGAGGGCGTCGTCGTGCTTGCCTGTTACCCATGTCTCGCTCGCAGTACTCCCATTCAGACGTGGTCTCGCTTGGCATGGGTCTCAGGAGGGCATCGTGTGCTTACGTGTTACCCTTGCTCGTCTTGACGGAACTGGATTTTTGTTGGGCATGGGTCTCGTGTGGGTGACTTGGGCCTCTCGGAGGTCTTCTCTCGTGCCACCCGGCAGACGCAGCGGCGGCATTGTTGGGACGATGCGGTGTGCCTTCGGTTGTCGATGCTCGGGTTCTCTTTGTTTTGACACAACTCGTTGCTCTCCTATCCCTCTCAATGTGTTGAGTCATTGCTATCGCGCCAAGCGGTGCTGGCATGGCCTCGCTCGATGACTGTGGGTTCAGTGGGCACGTGTGTCTCTCGGTTCCGCAAATCATTTGGTGTAGCTCATGTGCAGTTGTACGTGTCGGCGTGTGGGTGGTGTCTGGTTTGTACAGGCTGGTTTGTTCCCTGCTTGTGCGGTGAAGTCAGCCCGTGGATTCCTCTTCAGTTTTACCACGAAGGCATGTTTTTGCCCTCGAAATCCAGCTTGAGTTCCTATGATGCATACCTAATGAAGGAAATCGATTCTCTCACTGTCCCTTTCTCGTTCTGTGCTATCAAGTGGCACAAAGCGAGCGACAAAGCGCCGCCTGTGATCCATGCTCCTCCGACGTTGTTGTCGTGGAGCGTGGCCCGCGGGCATGTGCTTGTGCTCTCAGATGCGGAACACGTTACGGGCATGGGGGGGTCTTCTCCTTCTATCTGCCCTATCGGAGCGTTACGCACGACTGTCGCGTTCGTCTTGACCTTACCGTCTATTTGGTTTGGCTCATGCAGTGCTGGCGTCGCGAAGGAATGCTACTTGGTTGATCCTGCCAGTAGTCATATGCTTGTCTCAAAAATTAAGCCATGCATGTGTAAGTATGAACTAATTCAGATTGTGAAACTGCGAATGGCTCATTAAATCAGTTATAGTTTGTTTGATGGTAGCTGCTACTTGGATAACCGTAGTAATTCTAGAGCTAATACGTGCAACAAACCCCGACTTCTGGATGGGATGCATTTATTAGATAAAAGGTCGACGCGGGCTTCGCCTGTTGCTGCGATGATTCATGATAACTCAACGGATCGCACGGCCGTCGTGCCGGCGACGCATCATTCAAATTTCTGCCCTATCAACTTTCGATGGTAGGATATGCGAAATTGAAGGATTTATGACATCAATAACTCAAACAAGAGATAGTAAAAACAAATATTTAAGGAAGGATATTATCCTTAAAGCCTGAGATATTTTTACTATTTATTGAACTATCTAGAGGATTTTTTTAGGCATTTGATTGATAGGAATTCAAGGAAAACGTTACTGAAAATTTTGAACCGTATTAAACAAAACGATTTACCTAAAAAAATAGTTTTTCTATATATTTACTCACAACTACTATTAAACTCTTTTTGAAAAAAAAGAAGAAAGGCACTTATTATGTTTTTATTAGATTCTCATTAAATAAAATTCATTGATAAAGCCCATTAATTTTTTAACCAAAATTACTAATTTTTTGTTTACTTTTCCTTAATCTATATCTATATGCCCAAATAATACCTTAAAATAATAGATATTAAAATCATGTCTCTACAAAGCATATAGACCAGATATAACTGATGATAGGAAGGAATGTGCTAAATTGCTAATACAATTTTTTCGACCTTCACCCTACAAATTGACCTTAAAACGATAACTTTAATCTCCATATGATATAATACTAAATTTTTTTTTGATAATTTAATTTTTTATTTTGAAAAAAATTAGATTTCCATTAAATTTTAATTATTATAGTATGAATCCGATTCAATTATTATAACCATTTCTCTTTAGCAGTTATGCTTTACATCTAATATATAGTTGATAGACATGAAAGTAACTTTAATTTCCATATGAAATAATACTAAATTTTTATTGATAATTTAATTTTTTACATTAAGTTGGTAAATGGAATTATAAAATTACATTCCTAAATACTATGACTTGATGTATAATCAAACTTCGTTCACAAATCCACATGATCTTCAATCCTAAATATTTGATTTTTAATGCAGATACCAAAGAAAAGAAATTGGAAAACTAAATATTAAACTATTTTATAACTGAATAATTGAATGTGGGAAACACTAAAGCAAAAAACTCTTTCCTTCTCATATTTATTTCTTTGATTTGTATTTATGGTTCACAGTTTTATGCATCTTATTTCTTCACTCTCAAGACTCGGTTAAGGACCTTTCATACGAATATAATTCAATTTTGTTTTAAAATCCTTTCATAGTTTAAAAGAAAAAAAAAGTTTAAATCAATTTTTTCAATTAATTTTACTAACATGGTAACATTAATATTAATTGTATGATTTTTTATAAGAATATTTAAACTCTGAAAGAGATGTAAACAATAGTCAAAATGTGAAAGAAAAAAAAAAGGTGCACGTAAATAAAGTTGACTAGTATGTGTCACATTTGATAAAGCCAAACTATTTACGAATGAAGGTTCAAATAATAAATACAAGTTGGATTGTCCAATTCTTCACAGATTTCGTATCTGCCTTGTGAGATCCTTGGATTGTCCAATTTTTAACAAATTTCGTATCTGCCTTGTGAGGTCCTTTCTCATAAGTAGATAGGAGTGCCAACTAGGGGTGCAACTTGGGTTGGGCAACTCGAATTCAACTCGATCCCAACTCGATTTTTTATGAGCTTGGGCAACTATTTTTACAATTAGGGTTGAGCTTGGGTTGAAAAACCTCAACCCGAACTTAATTAGGGTTGAGCTAGGGTTGAGGTGTCAACAACCCGAGCCCAACCCGAACCCGAATTGTAATATTATTTTTATACATATTTTTTATTTTAAATATATTATATATAATATTCAAATTATGATAACCTTTTTCTTTTCAACTTCCTTTATTTAAATCTTAATTTATTGTATGTTAACACTTTGGATAATTAATTTTCTAAAAATTTTGTTTGTAATTTTTTAGAAATTTGTATTAAGTTCTTAATTTTGTGTGTGTTTAGGAGTAATATAATATGAAACTTATTAAAGATCACTTTAAATTTTCAATATGGAGATTGGTGATATAGATAACCCGAATTAACCCGACTTTCTAACCCGAAATCTCAACCCGAATTACAAACCCGAGTTTAAAAATTTAAGGATGGGTTGGGCTAGGGTGGAGTAGTTAGGGTTGAAAGTAGGGTTAGGGTTGAGTTAGGGTTGAACATTTCATATGTAGGGTTGAGCCCGAGTTATATCTCTAACCCGCCCAACCCGTCCGAATTGCAGCCCTAGTGCCAACAGAGTTAGAAACCAAGCCAACAACTTGCATCATTTATGTATACCATTATTATGTACGTGTCAACAGTTCCTTAGGGGGCTGCTGACAATTTTTTTTATATTTTTGCTCTTTCTCTCTTTACTATTCCTCCGCTTTTTCTTTCTCCTCCCTCCCTCAACCTTATCTCTTTCTCTCTCCTCCCTCCCTCAATTTTTTTTTCTCTCTCCTCTTTCTCTCGACTCGTTCGCCAGTTCCTCTGTGTGTGTATATATATATATATTTGTGTGTGTGTGGGGCACAAAGGCCAACCGAAGGTATATATATGTATGTGTGTGTGGCACAAAGGCCAACCGAAGGTGATTCCTATCCTGATCTGAAAATTCGAAATATAGGTAAGATTCTTAAACTTATACATGAGGCAAGAAACGTATCAATCCAAAATTTGACCACCCCTTGCAACAGAAAATTGTTTTTAAAAGTGTTTTGGAAGGATCCATGGTAGTGGTTGTATTAGAATTAATAAACTCAAGTCTTTAGTTTTGTATCGGTTTTCACCACTCTCATTTTATAATCATTCTTTAGTCTTTAATTTCTTCTTCACTTGAAATGAATAAAACATACATAACCTTGAAAGTGTTAAAATAAAAAAATATAATATATTAACATAAATATTACAAACATAAATATTACAAGTAGTTAATTTGAATCAAAAATTTTATCTATCTCACCATCAGAGTTGATGATGACAGTAACCTTCAGATTATGAGCATCTGAAATAAAATTTTCATTTTGGTAATTTCACACCCCCAAACTTTTCTATTTTGAGCTTTTTCATACTTGTGTGTGGCTTGAGAGCTTCCAACACTGACTCTAACTCACTACCACCACCACCAGCTTCGTCATCATCATTACTCCCGCCACCAAACTCAAATTTCAAAGGTTGAGGGTATTCTTTCTTCTTCTGACCGCCAAACTCAAATTTTAAAGACTGAAGGTATTCTTTCTTCTTCAAGTTCGCTTCCTCTGCTTCTTCTTTCAATGTTGGCATTTCTAAACACGGTTGCCCCACTGGAAGTTCAATTGATAGATCTCCCTTTAAATTGTTTAGATCTTTCAATTCACTTAACCTGTTATATGGACCCACGAAGAACCACCATAACGTTCTAAGAGATGTCAGCTGCCCCAATCCAACCGTAAAAGATATGACAATCAAATGACATGTGACGAATTCTTGACAATCAAATCAACTGTTGGATTGGGACAGCTGACTTCTCTTAGAACGTTATGACGTTTCATCGTGAGTCCATATAACAAGTTAAGTGAATTGAAAGATCTAAACAATTTAAGGGAGATCTATCAATTGAACTTCCAATGGGACAACCGTGTTTAGAAATGCCAACATTGAAAAAAGAAGCAGAGGAAGTGAACTTGAAGAAGAAAGAATACCTTCAGTCTTTGAAATTTGACTTTGGCGGCCAGAAGAAGAAAGAATACCCTCAGTCTTTGAAATTTGAGTTTGGTGGCGGGAGCAATGACGACGACAAAGCTGGTGGTGGTGGTGAGTTAGAGTCAGTGTTGGAAGCTCTGGAGCCACACACAAGTATGAAAAAGCTCAAAATAGAAAAGTTTGGGTGTGTGAAATTATCAAAATGGATGTCGTCCCTCTCAAATCTTGTTGAAATTACTTGGTCGGAGTGTAAGGGACGCAAATCTTTCAAATATTGAGCAGCTTTCTTGTCTCAGAAGTCTTGTTCTTGAGTTATTAAATTCGGTAGAGTACATAGATGACGACAGCTGTGGTGTTAATGAGTCCTCTTCTTCTTCAAGAGAGACAACAACAACAACAACATTCTTTCCATCACTGAAATATCTCAAACTATGGGGCATGCCTAATTTGATAGGATGGTGGAGGAGTAATCAAGCAGAGGCACCGCAACTACTGCTACCATCATTTCCTTGTCTTGTTCAATCAGCGATTAGATGGTGCCCTAAGCTAACATCAATGCCTCTGCAACCAACTGTTGTAAAACTACAATTTTGGGAAGTCAGCGAGAAGCTAGTACAACAGCAGTTACAGATGATGATGGCAAAGGCAACATCTATGTCATCTTGTTGAGATTGGGTTATATATGCTGTCCACTAGAAAAAGTCATAAAGGATATATATATATATATCCATATTTATAAGATTCACCAAAGAATAGATTTGTAACTTTCTCTTTTTTTTAATAATTATTCTATAATTATTTTAGTAATTATCTTTGCTGATGTATATATATATCCTTTCAATTCACGTGCCCACTTATCTGATGAAAAGTGGACTTTTGATTTATTTTTACTTTTATTTTCTCATGTCTTGAAATTAGTACTACAAATATTACAAAAACAAACTCTATGCATACATATGCTTTTTAAGCTTTGAAATAAAGTTCAAAATACTTAGATAAAATATATAATAAGAATATCAATCCAAAATGACATGTTTGTTGATACATGTCATTTTGAGATAAAAAAAAAAGTTTCTTTTGGTTTTGAATTCTTTTCCTTTTTTCTGCATTATCCTTTTTTAAGCTCTAGAAATAACTTACTTTTTGACTGAACTTTCTTAGCACTGTACTTCTTTCTCCATTGAGACAGTTATTATAACTCTAAAATGTAGATTGGGACCTAAGGTAATCACCTGAGTCTCATCTCCTTTAACTTACGTAGTAGCTTAATTTAAGGGGAGAGAGAGAGAGAGAGAGAGAGGGGCTCATATAAATACATGTTGCTTAGTTTGCTTCAATATGGCAATAAATTATAGAATACTAGTATTATTATGTACTTAATTTAGATTGCTTTTCATGAACATAAACTTTATATGGAAAGGTACACTGCACCATTACTCCCTAATATATGAAAATTTTGGTTCATCTAGAAGAGCTGTTTGATGTTAATTTCAACAGTGAAACCTTAAATAAATAAAAAGTAGAGAGATTGAAGAATTGCCCTAATTAATTTGACAACTTAAAAAATACTAGTTAATTTAAAAGAAGTAAATCCGATGGTGCATATATCGTAGTTATTAGCCTGACATATTTGGGAGTTTTATAATTGCATGATCAAATAATTCAGAGAGAAAGAGGGGTCACAAAGTAAGGCATGTAGTCCAATGTTTACATAAGCTTTTTGGAGACACCTACTGTGTTTCTATATATATATATACACACTATGCTATACTAAATTACTAACTAATAATATGTCCCGCTTTTTCATGCTTCCGAAAGTCTCGTTTTCTTGAACTTGGGACACATTTCGCTCTTATCCCCTAACCCAAGTCTCCTTTGTCCTTTCTTGCTTGTGTTGTATATTCGATCAGTTACACATCTTTTCTTAAACATGTACATGTATATTTATATATATATTAAGGTATTGTCCGTGCCTTTCGCACTATAAAAGAAAAAAATTATTAAACTAAAATAAAATTTGATTTCATATACTCAACATGTCAATAAAAAAATGATTACAAAACCCACAATAGGATAATAGTAAGCATGGTATAAAAGAGAGAGATTGATCCCTAAAATATTCTTAATTATTTCTGCCCACGTTTCATTATTGTCTATTAAAGTTTCCACCTGCAGTTAAATAATGATACAAATTTCTACTTACAGAGCACCAACCTCTCTCTTTTTCTTTTCTTTTTCATCTTCTCTCTTCTCTCAATTTTTATAATAAGACGTATCTCACCTCATGATTTGTTTGTTTACTTTAATAACATCAATTTTATAATTCAACTTCCCAAAAAAATTAAGAAAAAAGAATAAAATGTCTGATTTTTGTGGTTGCCTTTTTCCCACTATTACTGGCTTTGTGTCAGTCATATAATTATGAGTATATGATTCGTGTGTGAGTGTGACTCAAAAAGTATATCAATTAAAATTTTCCACATTTCGCAATAGAACGAATTTCTTGCAGAATAGGGCTATCGAAAGGGGTATCGTACCTCAGGGACTATGGCCTGACTGAGTTGGATATAAAGAATTAATTCTAATTAAATTTAAAAGAAATAAATTCTGATTTTTAATTCTAAATTAACTAATGAAGCAATTGAACAAAAGCAAGAAAAACTAAGGAGTGTAGAGAATATAAGATTGGTCTAGGGTAATTGATTTCACCACTAACTTCACAATCAATAGTCAATTGAACTAACTATGGGGTATCATATCATGCATAAGTGGTGTCGGTGGCTACAAGCTCACCTCCATCTGTCAAGAAGATAACATATGATTAAGGCTAAGTCATGGACTATCTTCGATTGGCATGGGCCATCTGCCTAACTACTCTAATCTAGGGTGCAGTATGGTTCATCTTCTCTAGGCATAATCCATCAAAACTTTTAATGATATATTCAGTGAAAACCATTGTATAATAATTACTCTCATGATCACAGAAAATAAGAGGGACGAGTTCAATAACAACAATCAAATATCTAAGACAAGATAAGAAATCATTGAAACTGAATTTATAAGACTTTTATTGCTCAATTCTATAAGAAGAATTCTCTAAATTACACAATCTATGAATGAATACAAAAATTCCCAATAATTAGAACAATCAAACCAGTGATGTTTAGTTAGGGCTCCATCAAAACCCTGGTGGCTGAACTAGCCGCTCATGATACGCCTTGTTCTCCAATGATTCTCCATTTCAAAAGCTCTTCAAAGCTGCTGCCAAGCCTCCCTCAATACAGTCCCAATTTGTCACTTTAAATATCCAAGAGAATACATCAAAGTCCTAATCCAATTAGGAATAAATTAGGGTTTCCCGCAACACTAATCAGGTGGGTTTTTCCTGCTGATTTCGGCCCAACTTTTGACCCACTAGAAGTCCGATTTACGAAATTTTCGTGAAATACAAAAGTGTGCAGAATCAAATTTCGTTCAACTCTATGCGAGAATTATGTCTATTTGAGGCTCGAAAATAAGACTTCTGATCCATTTTCCAAAACGGGATTAAGACTGTATTATGCGCAGATTTGGGCCTCAGGCCCGAAACCTTCTTAAGCAACTGTAATTCTCTTGGACCTCTTTCTTGGGCTGATTTGAGTTGAAATATATATTTGAATGGATCCCTTTGATGTAGACTTCATCTAATCATCTTGCATGTCATCTTTAAAAGCCCAAAATCACGGTTTTAACTAAAATAATCATTAAGGTCCTGAAAATATAGAAAATACTAAAACGAAGTAAAATCACAAAATAATCTATCACTAAGAGAATAAAATACACAAGTTAAGAGGCTAGAATGCATAACATTCAACGCCGATCAGTATACAATGATATATATATATACACACTAAACAATTAATAAACTGATGAGTATACAGTGATATATATACACTAAACAATTAAAACAATGAGTTGTATGAGACAACAATGATTGCATTAGACAACAAAAGGTTCTTTGCTTCTTAAAAAAATAATTTTACATTTTTTATGGTATAAGTAGGCCTAGTTTCTCTTTTTTCTACAAAAGTTTAACGTATATATTTGAAAATGTGCACTCTCTCCCACATAGAAAAATGTGCACTATTTCTTTAATTTTAGCCATGTATAGCACTTCATTTATTAATGTTATCAGTGCCTTTTCACAGGCTTGAGCAGTTTGACCATAGTCTCTTGGGTTGAAATCAAATTTGTATCTAGAAGCATAGAAACCATTCCTATAATTACATACATAAAATGAATGTATACTTGATTGAAAAAGGATTTAAAATCCCAATCATTCTGGACATACCAAGGATGCCATTCACGGGTGTTCTAATTCCATGACAAATGGTAGCAAGAAATTGACATGTGCAACAAAAATGAAATTGCATAAAAAAAATTGTAGTTTGAATTTGTTATAACATTGACTAAATTTTGCTTTTTAGGAGCTAAATTAATAGCCTTGTGTAAAAGAAAAGAATAGGAATTGCATGGAACCTAGGATTTGGCAACATTGGCAGCTTTTGCTCGGACTTCCAATTCTAGCATTTCGTGAAAATCATCCTCAACTTCAACAATGTGAATAGCAGCACTCACTTTATTCTGCTACTCTCTTTCTCTCTCTCTCTCATCACTCATCACTACATACATTACTTCTGTTCTCTTACTTTTCTCATACCCACCTCTCAGACTCAGTTTTCTCCCAAATTCTCAAAAAGAAGTTCTCCAATTTCCATCCACATTTTCTTTCATCACAGTCTCTGCTTTCTACAGCAAAGAAATAAAGACAATTACCTACAAAGCAAAGCCCACTTCCGTGATTATTACTCTTCTCATGGGTCGGATCCAATAACCAGATCAAATGCATAATGTGTTCTACCTATGACAACCCATGTAACCCCTCTCCTCCACCACCCTCGCCTTCTCCGTTGCCTCCATCTAATCCTCCACCATCGCCACTGACAGGCCCTTGAATTAAATTATCAGTTCCTGTTGTTCACCTAAAATAGAACGATCCAAACACCTCCTAATCAGCCTCTCTACTCCCCCAGAGCACACCAATACATCCATGATCCAAATAACAAACACCCACATGCCAAAAATGCCCTTGAATTAACCACTAATTCGCTCAACAACAATTACACACCAAAAAACCTCTCAGTTACATCACCAAAAAAGTGTCTTAATTATCCTAACATCACTAAGTACAATAATAGACGCGCACACACACTTAACAATAGCTGTAATTCAACAATTAAAAATATGAGAACAGAGAATTCACTTACCGAGAGATTTAGTGGTGGGGTTCGATCCAAAGCCGTGTAGGTGGTGGTGGTGTGGTTGGTGTGCGGAGATCGCCAGCAAAATGGAGAGAGAGAGTAACCTGTAAGAGGAAAGACAATATTGGGATGACCAAACAAGTGAAAAACAAAAACAGATTTATCAACTTTCTTTACTTTCCTCCACTTTCTCATAAACCACACAACAGATTATGTAGACACTTTTTGAGCGAATTTCACTTAGCTAACAATAAAACTATGGGCTTCGTATGCGAAAACCCATCTCTGTATCTTCTTGAAATAGAAAATTAATGACCACAACAACCTATAATAATGAAAAATCAACACTAATGGAGTGGTCAAATTCACTTTTTTTCCATAACTGTTTGGTCTGCCAACTCAAATCCAGAAGATCCAACTCTCAATGTAAAAAAATAAAAAACCTACTTCCTGAAATCCCAAAACTCAGTCACAATAATTCAAACAAAAGCTCATACAAAACAGTTCACACACATATATGTATATGTATATAAGAAGAAATACAAAAATCATACCTCTACAATTGAAGGTGAGGAAGATCTGAAAGTGAGACATGGAGGTTCTGTCATCGACGCCAATCCTCTACTTGCCACTGCTGCTTAAAGTGCTTGGTGTTGCAAAATCACATCTGCTGGAGCCATTGTAGGTGCATCGAGAGCCACGCCGGATGGCTTCTTCTTCCAGATCAAGTAACGGCCTAGAGTAGAGCAAGTTGGGGCTTCTTCTTTCAGATCGAGCAAAGGCTCGAAGTGGAGCAAGTTGTAGTTGGCTTCTTCTTCCACATCAAGCAACGACCCGGATCTGGCCGGACTGGAGTGAAGCAAGAAGTGAAGGTTTCGCCATTGAGAGAGGTCGTGACTGTAGCCATTGGTGGTGGTGTTTTGATCTGACAGAGAGAGAGAGATAGAGATATAAATCTGGAGAGACAAAAAAGTAAAAATAATAATGAGGGGAGAGTGTGATATAGAATGTAGTGGGGTGAGTTAATCATGACCATTGATTGAAGAATAAGAAAGTAATTTTAGACCATAGATAGGTATAGATATTTTGAACCATCAGATTAGTTTTTTAAGCATTTATAACCGTTAGATGATGAAACTTTTTTTGGGGGAAATTCAAACACAATGCTCAAATGTTATATAAATACATACATACACACAAACGAGTATTCATATACAATACGAAAATGTGATGGAGTAGTCAAAAGTAGTGTAATCTCTGGGTACTTTCGTATTGGACACTTATCTTCTAACCTAAATGCCAGTCTAAGTCTCTAACAGTGAGAATAATGATGAGGTCTTAGTAGTCTATCTATATTACATTTCAGCTTTGTATTTGAATTTCCCTCCAAAAAAATTTCATCATCTAACAGTCAAAAACGCATAAAAAACTCATCTGACGGTTCAAAATATCTATGCTTATCTACGGTCTAAAATTACTCTCCCTATCTTCAATCAACAGTCACGATTTATATATCTATATAACATTTTAGCTTTGTGTTTGAATCTCCCGCCTAAAAAAATTCATCATCTAACAGTCAAAAATGCTTAAAAAAACCATCTGACGGTTCAAAATATCTATGCCTATCTACAGTCCAAAATTACTCTTCCTATCTTCAATCAACGGTCATGATTCACTTCCACCTAAATTCAAATTTAAACATTCACATATTTTCTCACCTAAAATAACATTTACTCCCACCTTTTAAACCCCAACTTCCATTCCATTCCACCAAACCCTCCTTCTCTCTCTCTAACTTTATCTCTCTCACTCCTCTTTTCTCCCTCTCTATTTGCTTTATGTATTGTTGTTGTGCCTGAAGAAACCCAGAAGGCACCCGTGAGAGAGGAAGTTATGGTGGTTTCCGACATCCCGTGGTGGAGGCACCAAATAAGTCAGCGGCAGTGGAGGAAGTTACTGAGTGGGCCGAGCCACTCCATCACCATCAACCAGCCAGCCGAACTACTCCACCACCATCAAAGGCCACCTTCCACCGCAAGCTCCAGCCCAGCCACCACACCTCCTACCAAGGCTACCACCAACCGAAAGACCCACTTCTTCCAAGCTCATCGACACCACCACCAGCCGCCACCTTCAACTCCACCACAGTCCACCTGCTGCCACAACGACCTTCACCATGGCAGTCGAGCTCAACAACCACCACCATCAACCTTCACAAACACCACCGGAGCAGACCCACTTCAGCCACTGGAGAAACACCACTATCACCACCCATTTCCCACTTCCTACTGAGGACCACCACCACAGACCAACTTCAGCCGCTGCCACCATCAACCTCAACCCACAACTTACTCCACTTCAGCCGACCACCAAGCTGCCCTTTGGGTCTTCATCTTCACCCACTACCGTCAACATCTCCTCCATCATCATAACCACCCCAAGCCACCATGGATACTATTGAAGATGCATAGAGAAGACCCAGTAATTTCCAACCAATGCTCCAATTTGCTTGACTTCTATGTGATTTGTTAACCCATGCATACACAAAGTGAATTTGTGGTCACTAATAGAACATATATTCAGCTATCTCATGGAAACAAGATTTGGAAGTTTTTACGATTTTTTTTAGCCCATTCAGGGAAAGCAAACACCTTGATAGCTGGAAATTGCACTACTATCAAGATTAATGATTGATCAATTGGACAATCATCATATCTTCTTCTTCTATTAAAAGGCCAACTATAATTCCAGAAGAGTTTCCAGAACAAAAATGATAACTCAGTGTGAGACCTTGAATTAGATGGTTTAAAAGTGATGGGAAACAAAATAAAGTTGGAACAATTCTTATGAGTTGCTTTGCTCTAGAAAGTAGGAAAGAGAGTGGTCTTTTTTTGTTTTTGGTGTAGCTCATACGGCCTATGAATAAGCATGTATAGAAATTGAACATAGATGTAAAACAAAGAAAATAATAATTAAATAAATCAAAATCAACAAATGAAAAATAATTTGGATAGGTGGGTGGGTGTGTAGAGCCCTTAATGGTAGGCAACTTTTCTTTTCTAACTTTTTTTTTTCTTATTTTGTGAGTGTTGTCCAAAGGTTTGCTTGAGGAGTATAGGAAAGCATAATCTTGCTCATGACTTTGGTTTTCATCTCATTCTTTACGGAAAAAATATATATATATTTAAATATTTTAAAAAATAGACAAATATGGAGGAAATTGGCTGGAGAAGTGTAAAGAGCTTGGCTCATGAGCTGATTTCCATGGACAAGCAAGCTATTCCATATAAAATTATTAGAAATTAATTATGCATTAGCTTTCTCAAAAACTTGCTTACCAAAAAATTTGCCAAATTTAAGACAAAAATATATAAGATTACTATATTGTCAACAAATCGCTCCAGTTTCTAAATTATTTCTGAGGAAGAAGATCTTGATGTGATTCAAAGACAATTTATAGTTGAGTTCAGTTAATGAAATGCCTCTAAAGTAAAATTTTCTACATCCCATTAAAATATCATGTCAAGTAATAGGTTATGGTTGAAATAAAATCAATTCAACCTTCAATTTCAAAGTCTAAACTCCTTCAATACAAACTCATTGCCAATAATCACAGTGATAACCATCCCTATACTAATTTTGTGTTATTTAAGTTAGAAAAGAACCCATGTCTAATTGTCTCCATCCTTTAGCCAAAGTTATCTTATGGGACATTTTGACTTCCTATATAAATTATCCATGATAGGCTACTTTAGGATTTTGAATTGAGCACATTTTATTTTTTTGAGTATTTAGGCAAGCATATTCATTTTTCTCAACATTGATTCTTTTAACCATAGAACATCCAGAATTCCAAAAGCGTCCTTAATCAATCCAACTTCATTAGGCATTTTGATCCATTTTCTATTACTAGAAACTCATCTGGCACTACCAACTCTTCTCTGCCCACTAGTAACATCAGTACTGCTACCATATTAGTCCAAAATAAAAGTTAAGATCCTTTTCCCATGTACTGGTAATATCAATGCTAATTTAAAATTCCTCACCTCACGAAAAGTGTAATCCACCTTTGAAGTATGTGTATGTATTGAATAGAAATATTATGAATTAATATTTTGATTTTTGCATTTTTGTTTTGGTTTAATTCAAGTTAAGCCTAAAAAGGTAGGTCTCCCTCATCAATTCATATTTTTTTTAGAAAAATACTCTTTCGAAGTATTGGTCATTGTTTTTTTTAAGATGCCCATTATTATTATTATTATTTTTTATGATAAACAGGAGCTAATTCAAATGGTAGTTTGTAAACATTTGTTTATTGATATGTTAATTATATGAAATTAACATTTCAGTTCAATAATTTTTTTTATTTATAGTGTCGTAGGCACGGACAATACGCTAATATATATATATATATATATATATATATATATATATATATATATATATATATATGCGCGCTCGCCCTAGCTTACTAAAAAGTACACTGGTTACAAGTTGGTTTGGTTTGTATCTAATTTATTTATATCTCTTGACCACTTTCTAGATTTCCTTGATAGATTTGCCCGCTCACCTCGATCTCTCTGCCTGCACCATGCTGCTACACTTTCTGGATTTCCTTGATAGATATGCTCGCTCACCTCGATCTCTCTGCCTGCACCATGCTGCAACACTGCTTTCTAGTCTCTCCTGCTTGGAGCCGGATCCTCTGCTGTAATCGGCTAATGCTGTATACTGCAGTAATCCGAAAATCATATGCCTTCATTTTTTGTCTTTTCACTTAAAAGACCATAACTTTTACCACAAATAATATTTTCTGATGAAACTAATTTTTTTAAATAGTATATTCCGAGAGCTTCAATATGAGTATAATATAGGCTATGTTTTGACTTAAGACGAAAAAATTATAATATTTATAATTCATGTCAAATTATGATATCCACACTACTAAAAGTATTTTCCACACACTTAAAACAATTTTTTTTTTCTTTTCAAATTTTTTTTTAGAACTCTTAGGCACATTTGAAAGATGTATTTTGCACAAAAAAAAAAAAAAAATTATATTCATATTTTTTAGGCTAATTTTTTTCTCACTTTCCACACTTTTAAAGTACTTTCCACAAATTTAAAGTTTCTTTCCACACATTTAAAGAATTTTTCCACACACCTAAAACAAATACTTTGTTATGTTCTTTCTTTCCAATTTTTTAGAAACTCTTAATCATATATGAAAGATGTTTTTGCACAAAAAATTAATTAAAATTTATATTTAAAATTTTTAATCTCATTTTTCTTTACTTTCAACACTTTTAAAGTACTTTCCACACACTTAAAACAAATATTTTATTTATTTATTTTTTCCAATTTTTTTTGGAACTCTTAGACACATTTGAAAGTTGTATTTTGCACAAAAAATCATAAAAATTTATATTCACATTTTTTAGTCTATTTTTTTTCTCACTTTCCACACTTTTAAAATACTTTTTACACATTTAAAGTACTTTTTCACACATTTAAAGTACTTTTCCACACACCAAAAACAAATACTTTCTTATGTTTTTTCTTTCCAATTTTTTAGGAACTCTTAGGCATATAAGAAAGATGTTTTTGCACAAAAAAATCATAAAAATTTATGTTCACATTTTTTAATCTCATTTTTTTTAACTTTTCACACTTTTAAAGTATTTTTCACACACTTAAAACAAATATATATATCTATATTTTTTTCCTTTCAAATTTTTTTTGGAACTCTTAGGCACATTTGAAAGATGTATTTTCCACAAAAAATCCTAAAAATTTATATTCACATTTTTTAAGCTCATTTTTTTTAACTTTTCACACATTTTAAGTACTTTTCCACACACCTAAAACAAATACTTTCTTATGTTTTTTCTTTCCAATTTTTTTAGGAACTCTTAGGCATATAAGAAAGATGTTTTTGCACAAAAAAATTCATAAAAATTTATATTCACATTTTTTAATCTCATTATTTTATACTTTTCACACTCTTAAAGTACTTTTCACACACTTAAAACAAATATATATATATATATATATTTTTCCTTCCAAATTTTTTTTTGTAACTCTTAGGCACATTTGAAAGATCTATTTTGCACAAAAAATCATAAAAAATTATATTCACATTTTTTAGGCTAATTTGTTTCTCACTTTCCACACTTTTAAAATACTTTCTATACATTTAAAGTACTTTTCCACACAGTTAAAGTACTTTTTCACACACCTAAAACAAATACTTTCTTATGTTTTTTCTTCCCAATTTTTTTAGGAACTCTTAGCCATATAAGAAAGATGTTTTTGCACAAAAAATTCATAAAAATTTATATTCACATTTTTTAATCTCATTTTTTTTAACTTTCAACACTTTTAAAGTACTTTCCATACACTTAAAACAAATATATATTTTTTAATTTATTTTTTCCAATTTTTTTTGGAACTTTTAGGCACATTTGAAAGATGTATTTTGCACAAAAAAAATCATAAAAATTTATATTCACACTTTTTAGGCTAATTTGTTTCTCACTTTCCACACTTTTAAAATACTTTCTACACATATAAAGTACTTTTCCACACATTTAAAGTACTTTTCCACACACCTAAAACAAATACTTTCGTATGTTTTTTCTTCCCAATTTTTTTAGGAACTCTTAGGCATATAAGAAAGATGTTTTTGCACAAAAAATTCATAAAAATTTATATTCACATTTTTTAATCTCATTTTTTTTTAACTTTCCACACTTTTAAAGTACTTTCCATACACTTAAAACAAATATATATTTTTTAATTTATTTTTTCCAATTTTTTTTGGAACTTTTAGGCACATTTGAAAGATGTATTTTACACAAAAAAATCATAAAAATTTATATTCACATTTTTTAGGCTAATTTGTTTCTCACTTTCCACACTTTTAAAATACTTTCTACGCATATAAAGTACTTTTCCACACATTTAAAGTACTTTTTCACACACCTAAAACAAATACTTTCTTATGTTTTTTCTTCCCAATTTTTTTAGGAACTCTTAGGCATATAAGAAAGATGTTTTTGCACAAAAAATTCATAAAAATTTATATTCACATTTTTTAATCTCATGTTTTTTTTAACTTTCCACACTTTTAAAGTACTTTCCATACACTTAAAACAAATATATATTTTTTAATTTATTTTTTCCAATTTTTTTTGGAACTTTTAGGCACATTTGAAAGATTTATTTTGCACAAAAAATCATAAAAATTTATATTCACATTTTTTAGGCTAATTTTTTTTCTCACTTTCCACACTTTTAAAATACTTTCTACACATTTAAAGTACTTTCCACACTTTTAAAGAATTTTTCCACACACCTAAAACAAATAATTTTTTATGTTTTTTTTTCTCTCCAATTTTTTTAGGAACTTTTAGGTATATATGAAAGATGATTTTGCAGAAAAAAATTCGTAAAAAATTTTATTCAAATTTTTAGGAATAATTTTTTTTCACATTCCACACGTTTAAACTACTTTCCACACACTTAAACACAATTTTTTTTTTGTTTTTTGTCTTTCCATTTTTTTAGGAACTCTTATGCACATTTGAAGGATGGATTTGCACAAATTAATCATAAAAAGTTATATTCAGATTTTTTAAACTAAATTTTTTCTCACTTTCCACACTTTTAAAATACTTTCCACACATTTAAAACATTTTCCAACACATTTAAAGTACTTATCCACACACCTAAAACAAAGACTTTTTTTAATCTTTTTTCTTTCCAATTTTTTTAAGAACTCTTCGGCATATATGAAAGATGTTTTTGCACAAAAAATTCATAAAAATTTATATTTACATTTTTTAATCTCATTTTTTTCACATTCCACACTTTTAAACTACTTTCCACACACTTAAAACAAATACTTTTTTATTTTTTTCTTTCCAATTTTTTTAAGAACTCTTAGGCACATTTGACGGATGTATTTGCACAAAATAATCATAAAAAGTTATATTCATATTTTTTAAGCCAATTTTTTTCTCACTTTCCACACTTTTATAGTACTTTTCACACATTTAAAACATTTTTCCACACATTTTTTAGTTTCTTTTTTTCTCATTTTTCACACATTTAAAGCACTTTTTCACACACTTAAAGCATTTTCCTCACAATTAAAATACTCTCCACACATTTAAAACATGTATTCTTTTATGTTTATCTTTCCAATTTTTTTTAGAAACTTTTAGGCATATTTGAAGGATATTTTTCCACAAGTAAATCATAAGAAATTATATTCACATTTTTTAGTTTTTTTTCTTCTTACTTTTCAAATACTTAAAGCACTTTTCCACACATTTAAAGTAATTTCCACACATTTAAAGTGTTTTTCGCACATTTAAAGTAATTTCCACACATTTAAAGTGTTTTTCCACACCTTCAAAACAAGTACTTTTTTATATTTTTTGTTTCCAATTTTTTTAGCAAATTTAGCCACATTGGAAGGATGTTTGGCGGTAGAGAAAACTGGTAATGAGATACATTTTATTTAAATAAAAATCAAATTTATACATACACATTTATTAAAATTATACTTATTCTTTGAGAACATTTATGTCTTCCTCTTAAAAAAAAAAATCGAAAGTGAAAAAAATAAGATTAAAAAATATTAATATAAATTTTGATGATTTTTTTGGGAAAATATTTCTATTAAATAAGGCTAATGTTTTATAAAAAAAAAGAAAAGAAAAAACATAAAAAAATATTTGTTTTAAGTGTGTGAAATGAGTGGAAAGTGAGAAAAAATGAGGCTAAAAAATGTGAATATAATGTTTTATGATTTTTCTCTGCAAAAACATCTTTCGTATATATACCTAAGAGTTCCTAAGAAAAAATGGAGAAAAAAAAAACATAAGAAATTATTTGTTTTAGGTGTATGAAAAAATTCTTTAAATGTGTGGAAAAATACTTTAAATGTGTAGAAAGTATTTTAAAAGTGTGAAAAGTGAGAAAAAAATTAGCCTAAAAAATGTGAATATAATTTTTTATGATTTTTTGTGCAAAATACATCTTTCAAATGTGCCTAAGAGTTCCAAAAAATATTGGAAAAAAATAAATAAAAAAAATATTTGTTTTAAGTGTGTGGAAAGTACTTTAAAAGTGTGGAAAGTGAAAAAAAAATGAGATTAAAAAATGTGAATATATATTTTCATGAATTTTTTGTGCAAAAACATCTTTCATATATGACTAAGAGTCCCTAAAAAAATTGGAAAGAAAAAACATAAGAAAGTATTTGTTTTAGGTGTGTGGAAAAATTCTTTAAATGTGTGGAAAGAAACTTTAAATTTGTGGAAAGTATTTTAAAAGTGTGAAAAGTGAGAAAACAATTAGCCTAAAAAATGTGAATATAAATTTTTTTAATTTTTTGTGCAAAATACATCTTTCAAATGTGCCTAAGAGTTCCAAAAAAAATTGGAAAGGAAAAGAAAATATTTATATTTGTTGGAAGTGTGTGGAAAGTACTTTAAAAGTGTGGAAAGTTAAAAAAAATGAAATTAAAAAATGTGAATATAAATTTTTATGAATTTTTTGTTCGAAAACATTTTTCTTATATGCCTAAGAGTTCCTAAAAAAATTGGGATGAAAAAACATAAGAAAGTATTTGTTTTAGGTGTGTGGAAAAGTACTTTAAATGTGTGAAAAAGTACTTTAAATGTGTAGAAAGTATTTTAAAAGTGTGGAAAGTGAGAAAAAAATTAGCCTAAAAATGTGAATATAATTTTTTATGATTTTTTGTGCAAAATACATCTTTCAAATGTGCCTAAGAGTTCCAAAAAATATTGGAAAAAAATGAATAAAAAAAATATTTGTTTTAAGTGTGTGGAAAGTACTTTAAAAGTGTGGAAAGTGAAAAAAAAATGAGATTGAAAAATGTGAATATAGATTTTAATGAATTTTTTGTGCAAAAACATCTTTCATATATGACTAAGAGTCCCTAAAAAAATTGGAAAGAAAAAACATAAGAAAGTATTTGTTTTAGGTGTGTGAAAAAATTCTTTAAATGTGTGGAAAGAAATTTTAAATTTGTGGAAAGTATTTTAAAAGTGTGGAAAGTGAGAAAACAATTAGCCTAAAAAATGTGAATATAAATTTTTTTAATTTTTTGTGCAAAATACATCTTTCAAATGTGCCTAAGAGTTCCAAAAAAAATTGGAAAGGAAAAGAAAATATTTATATTTGTTGGAAGTGTGTGGAAAGTACTTTAAAAGTGTGGAAAGTTAAAAAAAATGAAATTAAAAAATGTGAATATGAATTTTTTGTGCGAAAACATTTTTCTTATATGCCTAAGAGTTCCTAAAAAAATTGGGATGAAAAAACATAAGAAAGTATTTGTTTTAGGTGTGTGGAAAAGTACTTTAAATGTGTGAAAAAGTACTTTAAATGTGTAGAAAGTATTTTAAAAGTGTGGAAAGTGAGAAAAAAAATAGACTAAAAAATGTGAATATAATTTTTTATGATTTTTTGTGCAAAATACATCTTTCAAATGTGCCTAAGAGTTCCAAAAAATATTGGAAAAAAATAAATAAAAAAAATATTTGTCTTAAGTGTGTGGAAAGTACTTTAAAAGTGTTGAAAGTAAAAAAAAAATGAGATTAAAAAATGTGAATATAGATTTTAATGAATTTTTTGTGCAAAAACATCTTTCATATATGACTAAGAGTTTCTAAAAAAATTGGAAAGAAAAACAATAAGAAAGTGTTTGTTTTAGGTGTGTGGAAAAATTCTTTAAATGTGTGAAAAGAAACTTTAAATTTGTGGAAAGTACTTTAAAAGTGTGGAAAGTGAGAAAAAAATTAGCCTAAAAAATGTGAATATAATTTTTTTTTATTTTTTTGTGCAAAATACATCTTTCAAATGTGCCTAAGAGTTCTAAAAAAAATTTGAAAGGAAAAAAATAATTGTTTTAGGTGTGTGGAAAATATTTTTAGTAGTGTGGAGGATATCATAATTTGAAATGAATTTTAAATATTATAATTTTTTCGTCTTAAGTCAAAATATAGCCTATATTATACTCATATTGAAGCTCTCGGAACACGTTATTTAAAAAAATTAGTTTCATTAAAAAATATTATTTTTGGTAAAAGTTATGGACTTTTAAGTAAAAAGGAAAAAAAATGAAACCAAATGATTTTCGGATTACAGCACTATACGGCATTAGCCGATTACAGCGGAGGATCCCAGTCCCTCCTGCTTACTTGCCTGCCATGCCTCAGTGTCTCATAAATAAAAATTTGTTTTTTCTTTTTTTTATAACTATCTCGTGAATAATACTTTATACGTACCCATATCATACCCCCAATCTATTTCCGACTCTTCCCTCAACTTTCTAATTTTTACTTATTTTTTTCGGTAACGTGCAAAAAAAATTCTCTTTCAACTATTACTCTTTTTTTAAATAACTCATTCGAAATTATTCTCTCAAATTAATTATTTGTTACAATTAAAAATATATTCATCATAAAAAACAATTTTATCTATTCTCATTAAATTTGTTTTTTATTATTAAATTATTTTCATTATCTTTTCTCTTATAAAATATTAATTATTCCATTTATCTTAATTTTATTATTCGTATAAATTTATCAAAACAATGAAAAAAAATACACAAAGTTGTAGCCATTTTCTAAAATAATTAACTTGTTATTAAAATTTTACTATTTATAATAAAGCTTATTATACTCTGTTTAAATTTTTTTACAATAAAAAAAATATACATTTCTATATCATATATTCATGAAAAATTAAAAAAATTCTTGAATAAAAAATATATTCTTTTTCAAGGTCATGAAAAATTAAGAAATTACTTCATTTTTTTTAAAAAAATATACTTAATACTGTGATAGTTAAGGAAATTTTATGTTTAGGGAGTTTTTTTTTTTTTTTGTACTTTGCCCCCTATTATTTTACTAAGAGTAGTGATAGGTAGTGTGTTTGTGTTCAGAATTTGGACCTCAAATTGAGGGATGGTAATATTTGGACCTGATAAAAGAGAATATTTTGTAAAGAAAATGCTTAAGAGGCAAAAATAGATTATCTCAAATATTACAAAAATTTAAATAAAAATAAGTAATTGGCTAAATGATGGTCATATATATGTATATATAGATATATATTATGTTGTAGAGTTCATCTATATTTATTATTATTATTATTATTAATATTAACATAGGTTAGGTCGGGTGTCTAACCAATTTGATAATTTGAAAATTAATGATTGAAACTAAGATGTGATAGAGGTAGTCAGGCTGATTGATCTAATTAATTAGTGTAAAATTTTTCTCGTGCTTATCTTTTATCTATTTATCAAATGTAACCTTGGCACGGAAGATATTTGTTCCCATGATTTTCTCGTTATAATTGCTTGTTGGTCTTTCCTCGATCATGGAAAGTTCTAAAAAAGAAAGGAACAACCGAACAGAAATGGAGAATGAGGCTTTTTCAATACTTTCAGTCATCGTTTAAGCTTTTAGCTAAAAAGGTGAAGACCCAAATCTAAGATTATATAAAGTGTTTAGGGTTTGAGAGAAATGGAGGGAAAAGAAAGAAACTAAAAAAATTATCCTGTTTTTGTTATAAAATAAAAAATATAAAGGAGTATAGAGAGAAGAATTTTTAGTTAATCCTAGAACATAATTTTTCGAAATAAAATGGAAGTAAAGGATATTAGCTTCATAAAAAATCACTTTTAAAATAAAATACTACTAATAATTTTTTCTTTTATATATTTTTTAAAAATAGTCGGCTACCTAACAATCTTGATCTTTTAAAATCGTATACTATCTTGTTGGGTGTAGGTATGTTCTACGAGGCGAGCCGTCTCTCACTTCGACCTCCTATGGCAGAACCTCGTATCTCGTATTTGGAACCGCCACCAGCTCCTCCACGGCACGTGGCGTGAGGAGTACATTTACCGCCACCGCACAGCCCATAACTTCCGCGTACGGCGGTACATACACTCCACCCTCCACTTCCTCCCGTTAACAACGACGATGACAAAACCATGGCCTCTCCTGCTGCCGCCTCGCCATCTCCGACAACTTCCTTGCTGCCGACTTCTCCGATGGCTCTGTCCGCCTCTTCCACCTCCCTACCGGGCACCACCTTTCCACCTTCAGACCCTTCCAATGTAACCGGCTCGGCATCTTCTCTCCCGCCATCTCCGGGATCATCCTCTCTGACACGCAGCTCGTCTTTGTCTCGCTTGACGGGGACATCCACTAGCCTCATCGCCAGTTCTCACATAATACTCGGCTTTATCACACGGTCCCCCAATCATTAGGATCTGTTGACATGTTGAATACATTATCTAATCTTGAAAACATTATCACAATTTATTGAAAGTAACACACATGAAACAATTTCTCTTTACTGCATTTTTTTCCAGAGCAGTCATCATGTCACCACTAAACTGCTTCTCCTAATGACTTATCTCAACAATCTGTTGACAATTTAATTTTAGCAAATAATGACATATTGTTTAAAATAATGTGGTTGTGAATGGAATATATGAGGTGATGTTACCTTTTTCCATCCAAATCATTCATGTGTTTTTATTTCATATTTTAGACGATTTCGGATAAATTGGTCAATCCAAGCTGAATCAACTTGATGGGAAGGACTAGGCGGCTGTGGACCTTTTCCCTGAACACGGATCAAATAAAACAACTGTATGTATATGCAGACACATTGGCAAATTATAGACCAATCATCGTAACCATATATTAACAAATATTTTTTCTTCAATTTAATTACATTTAGAACTCATACGTTTAAAAAATAGAGACTACCATTGCAATTCTTCAATATCCTCTCTCTCTTGAATTTCTCAATATCGTCCACCAAATCATTGAGAACACAAGCAGCCCAGTTGTATTGGTCAATTTTTGTCACATTATCCACCATTGCAAGAAATGTTTCGTCTGCAGAATGGCCAATGTTAGGGGAGAGGATGCACCTGCATGCATATAGTACAAATAACCTCTTGAAATCATCATTCGCAGGATTGACACGCCATATGCGAAGCCTCTCACCCAAGTTGGATACCTTTAAACCATTAGCTCTAATGAATTCACCTTGTATGATCCCCTTTGAGTTGCTAAAATTATTATTTCCTTTGGAGGGCTCAATTGCTACCGAACCATTGGGTATCCCCAGAATGACCTTGATGTCTCTCGGGGTTATCTCAACAAATTCATCACAAAGGCGCAAACCGCATTTATCGATGTCAAATATATTAACTATGTATTCACAAAGGTTTTGGTTCAAGTGAGTACAATTTAACTTCAAGAGATCGCCAAACCCTAGTTCGTTTACTACATCCATCTTTTCTTCATTAAACATTTTGACAGTCTGAAAGAACTTGGGCACTGTCATTGTGGTCAATCTATTGTCCTGTAACAAGTACCAAGGAGAAGGTTCATTATTTGTATATGTTGAATATGTCACTATTTCCATACTTGAATCACTAGAATGTAAAATTCCTTACCTTCCTATGCCTTTTCTTATTTGTGGTTTTTGGTTTTGAAAGGTAATCCGCCATTAACTGATTGTATTCATCTTCATACAGCTTTTTTTCAACATTCGTCATGGATTTCTAGACTTCGGCAACTATTTTTCCTCTTTTTTGTTCTTTTGCCCTTAAAACATGACATTAAATCAAATACATTAAGAAAAAAAATGTATACATATAAAAATTCAATAAAAAATATGTTATAAATTCATATGCATATAGAAAAAAATTGTTGGGCGGCTTAGATAGATTAGAAGGTTGAACGCCACTAAAAGAACTATTCCGTTTCCTTTTGGTACCACTTGAACGTCCCATAATATAGAATCAAAATATTAATTTCAATCTACAAAAAATATCAAAAATATGACTTATATTAGATATATCGACAAGATTAATGTATATAAGCATGCTAACAATTCAAGAATATTAGACTCATGAAAACAATGGATGGGATGGAAACAACTATTACTCTACAGATGACTGAAAAAAGCAAAGAAAGAGCGATGATTTATTGCCAGAGAGTGAATTAGCAAGATGCCACCTTGTGCAGTTGGCAAGCGCAGTTATCATGGTTTCACTAGGTGTATACATAAACATATATATGCACACACACACATGAAGTAAAATGATACAAGAAGTAAGAAGGAGTGAGATAGTATATACTTTCAACATGATTAATGAATCCAAAGTTCAACATGACCATATTCATTAGTATATACTTTCAAATATTTTTGGAACATCCAGAGTTATGGAGGCTGTGAAATGAAATATAACCCAAGTTGAATAAAATAAAACTTTTCACCAAATTTTGCATTTGACAGGAAGAGATGATGATTATAATGATAAAAATAAATCATAAAGTGTAAAGGAAAAAGAAATGAACAACCCAACTGCATCAACTATTTTGAACATGTAATCACCCGTGGGGTGGATTGTCGGGGCATGTCAGGATTGCTGTCAGAGCAGGGTATTACACAAGCATATTAAACTTTGATGTTCAGACGATCTCTTCATAGTTGATGGTGAAGTGATATTAAGTGGCTTTGCAAACTCAATCACTCAGTTGCTTTGATGGTGTGCTAATAAAAATATATTCTCGACTATCTGATGTCTGACAAACACAAGAACAATCAATCTCGTTGATACTAATGTCTATTGATATTCTACCATGTGGTATTAATCAAACCCTAAAGGACTAGTAGCTTAAAAAGGATTCAAAATAGTTCCATAATATTAAATCATGTTTTTTTTTATAAAAAAAATTCACCTTATTATCCAATAGAGCCAAGGTCTAAGGTAGTCCATGTACTTGGTAAATTAACCATCATAGTTTTATGTCCTCTAAGATTTCATTTACCTATACTTAAAAGTGGTTTTCCTAATCATTGTTTGCTAATTTCTTTTGACAATATATTTTTTTAACAAAAAATTATATCCTTTTTCGGATCGGATATCCGATTAGTAACAAATCGGATATGGATTCAATCATAAATAATCCATCGGGTTGTTGGATCGAATCGAATATAACTCTTATTCGATTCAGATTGGATCAGGCTTGATCCGGTCCGAATCTGATCTGTTTACAACAAGCCTAGTTGTGCTGCTTTAGGAAGATACTCATAATAAACTCTTTCTCACATTTTGAACATTGTTAAAAACATGTTTTCTTTAGGAATTTACCAACACTAAACTCAGATACCTAAGCAAAAGACTAATTAATGATATGTCATACAAGTTCTAATCATCATACTCCACACTAACTGTGTAGCTATTTCCTCTAACAATTTTTTTTATTTCTTTTGATATTTCACTTGTATGTTCATTACTTTCTAAGTAATTGTGAAGAAATTCCACATGTAGCCCCTTCTTATGTTAGATCTGAAGGAATGGACTAAAACTTTAGGAACAGAGACGTTAGAGCACACAGTGGTAATTTTGTATTATTACTTGTTATGAACTTTTCAAATTTCTGTTAAACGTTGTCCAATTTTTAGTTGAATTAGTTATCAAGTGTCTCAATCACAAACAATAGAAAGTAAAGTAGAGACATGGTCTTTTATGTGGAAAACTTTAGAAAGTTAAAAACCATGGGACCTTTGGTATAGGCATGAACAATCCACTGATGAAAAGGGTATTACAACACGAGGTACCAAACCTTAAACCCTCTAGTTACTAACTACCTTTGATCTAGATATGCTAAATGTTTCTCTTCGTATTTTGCTGCTAGCAATTAACAAACTTGCACACCCACCATGGTTGTTTTATTTTCCTTGATTTTCGCAAAACACCTTGTTGATCAATTCTATAACAGTCTCTAATATGCTTCTTACTTTAATTCACTCGATAACATACAGTATGGTACTCTATTGAAACCCTAGATTAATATTTAAAGCGCTCTCTCTCTCTCTCTAAAACATATAAATTCCCTTAATTGAATATAACCCCATATTTATAGTCAATATAAAAGTCATATATAGAATAGGAAGGGTAAACCAATTAAAATTCGTGAGTTTCTAAAATAGTTCAACCACGTTCAATCAGTATTTTGACGAGTTCAATTAATAGAGATCATTCCAATGCCCATCAATCGATAAACCCAGCAACTTTGATCTTATAGCCACTGATCATAGCTCTCTGAAACTATTCACTATTAAAGCTATGTTTGATCAATCTAGGCATGATTGTTGCTCACTGATTTTTAATAAACTTCATACTAAAAAATGTTTAATTGATCCATAAAAAAATCGATCAATTGATATACATGATTTTTCAAAAACATTTCTTCTCATTTTTCTTCTTGTTCCAACCGATGTATTCACGTAATTTGATCCTTTTCCAGGCATACAGTCATCCTAATTTCTACAAGGTGTTAAGTTAACACTTACAAGTTTTTATCCAACCAAAAGTGTTGGTGTGATAATCAAGGAAGCTTTGTTAAGTCAAGCACTAATAGAACATAAGTTGATAAGATCTTTTCAAATTTGTCAAGGACTATTTTGAGATCTATGTTTTTGTTAACCACATATCTCTTTCTCTAGTTATTGGTTTAATAAAGTTAAATGGCCTGAATGAGAAGGGACATTACCCAGTTCTGGTTATTCTATCGTAGAGCCCTGGGGAGGGAGGACTTGAGACATACCTAACATGTAATATTTTATGAAATGATTACTGTTAGGCTCGAATTTGCACCAATTACACTGATGTTGAAGCGCTTTACCCATATTTATTAATGACTCAGGGCACCAAGGCACCAAGGAAAAAATTGAGCTTTTTACATATAAGTTAAGGGGAACAAGTAAATGAATCCATATAAATCATTTTGATATACATCTGCATTTAACTAAATCAAATACTGCTAAAAATGTTCAACAATAAAAAGCACAATTCATGTAGATTTTAAATATATATTATCTTATCATAAAAATTTAAAATCAAGCACTAGTCACAACTGATGTAAGTAGCCAATCATAAGCTCAAATATACTATGAAATTAAATAATATCATCCATTGAATATGAAAGTAATGTAATGCAGAATATGTAAACCATAGTCATTTAAAGAAAAATGATATGAATGAATGATTAAAAAGTAAGAGATGTGCCTTTTTTGAGCCTAGAGCTTGCTAAGAAAAGTGCAAGCCTAAGGGCTTTTTGTGAGCCTTGAAGGGGCTTTGCTCGTAGTAGGTTGATGTGTTCTAGTTGAGTTTTGATGAGCCTAGGGCTTTTTTCTTTCATTGTACTAGACAACGGCCCTCCAAAGACTCGAATGAGAAGAAACCGAAAAACAATGAGGACAAGGAAGAGAAAGCTAACTTAATTGAAAAAGTCACTTTTTGTAAGCTCTCACAGAAATTCCCTTGCATGTAGAATTGAACTGTTATAGCTTGAATTGAATTAGTCATTTGAGAAAATTTCTAGATTTGCTTATGGGAGTGAGAAACTTGATAAGATTCATCGAATAGGAAACCTTGTTGGGTCATAGAACCGGATTAGTTTGTGGTAGTTGTATTGATTGTTAAATTTAAGCTCAAACATGTTCATCCTACTAAAAAAAATCTGTTATGCTTCATTGATCTTATCATAAAAGGCATTATTCACAATTTTATTGCTACAAAAAGATAAAGAGAAGATTTTCTTGAACAAAAATAACTTTGACAATATGATAATTCTTGGTTTTGAAAAAAACTTGGCCTCTTTAAAGAGACAGGGAAAAAAACTCTGGTTTTAATTACTCAACCATACTTTTTCTATTCTTATGGCACCAAAGAGAGCAAGTAACCAAGGTGCTTCAAGCTCGCACAATCCTCACTGAACATGACAAGATCCTACACCTGTTACCTTTAGATCCCTCTGAGAAGGGATACATGAGAGATGACACACAAGAAATTTAAATTTTGAAGCGACGTTTGATATCACTAAAATTTATACTATGTTTCTCGAGACACGATGGGGTATTTCTGACTTCCATCGTCATCGGGCTACTTCAATTTTTGTTTTTATCATCTACCACCATATACCAGAGGTTCGTCAAAGTCTTTTATTAGAACTTGATACTGAAACCTGATGAGCGGGGCATTCTTATTTCTTCAGTGGATGGGACACAAGTTCAGGTTGATATGTCATCCATTGCTATTGCCATGGGCTATCCTCATGAATGCCCGGGTGATTTAATCAACATTTACACTCCTTTACTCGATGATCTGTCGGTGGGTAATTTGGTTGCACAGTTGTGTGCTAACCAATTCTTCGGGCCAAAACATAATGCGGCTTCTAAGTCCTCTATGTCAAGTCATTTATGGTTCCTTGATGTTGTTTTATATAAGAATGTGTGTCCTATTGGGCACAAGACTGGGAGGCATGAAGAGTTCCTTCGAGCTTTATATGCCATACACTTTGGGCATTGGTTATTATTTCCACAGATCATCTAGGGCCAAATTGAGAAGTTTTATTCAAAGGTCATGGCGAAGGCACCAGACAATGCAAGTGACTGGGAGTTCTCATTCCCTACTATCATTCACTAGTTGCTCATTGCACAGGGATATGTAGTTGATGCGGATGAGCTTACTTTTCTACGAGATATTCACTATGGCATACATGACTGGAACATGAGCAAATCACACATACATCAGAGAGTCATTGTTGCACCAGGTGAAATATCTAGATTGGCCCAGGGAGGGGAAGCTATAGATGTACCACCACCAGTGGAGGATCCAGAGGATATAAAATCAGAAGAAGAGAATGTCCATGCACAAGCTGGCAGACATGATTATAGTTATCTAGAGGGGCAGATTGCTGGGTTGACCGCCCAGTTTGGCACCTTACAAATAGAGGTCTCTGCACAGTTTGGAGTTATGCGGACAGAGATGGCGGATCACTATCGTGAGACTCGCCAAGATCAGAGAGAGATGAGGAGGATGCTGCATGCATTGATGTGACAGGCAAACCTAGACCCAGATGCTAAGTCATCACCATAACTATCTTGTGTATTTAGTTTTATTTTTACTTTATGTTTTATTTTTTTATTTAGTTTTTTTTAATCTATTTTCAGTTTTTTAAAAAAAGATTTTATTTTCTATTTTTCATTTTTTCTGTTTCATATTTATTTTCACCTATGCTATTTCACTTGGTTGGTGGGGTATTGTGGTTTGTTTCCACAGGTTGTCGCATCCAAGTTTGGGGGTGTGCTTCCATTGCCTTCATCCAACTAGTTTACTCGATTTTCGTGCCACTTCTCCACTGTCCTGGTACTATCATTCTTACCTTTCTCTATGCTTCAAATTGGGTGTACATTGAGGACAATGTATAGTTTAAGTTTGGGGGTGAGGCGATGCCTTTTTATGTGCTTTCATTGCAATTGGGGAGAAATTTTTATGAAATTATTCTTGTTTTAGGACTTTTTGTTTATTTTCTTTTTATAGATTTTTATTATTTTGTTTTGTTTTGTTTTTAGATAAAATGTTTTTACATTATTCAAGGGATTAGTACCTTATGTAGGTGCTTAACTTGCAATTCTTGGATATGTTTTAAATTTTTAGAAACTGTGATTTAAATTAAGTGGTTTTAATCATGATTTGCATTGACATGCCTTGGGGTGATTGGTTTTAGTTTTCTCACAAGCACGAACACACTAGCATAATCTTGTGAGGTATAAACTTTGGCTTTGAGTTATTGTGTTACATATGCTTGATATTAATTAGTATCTCTTGAGAATGAGTACCGCTGATGTGTTTTACTTGACTTCAATGAAAAAAGAGAAAAATAAATAAAAAAAAGAATATATGTGACCGGACCTCTATGCTTCAAGAAACACGGAGTGTTCGCGTCAAAAGTGAAAGGGCGAGAAAAGATGAGCATTGGTTGTCTTGATTTGTAACCTGACTTATTCGAGTAATTAAGTTCGTCGGGGTGTCGCAACACCTAGTGCCCTAAAGCCATCTAGTTTGGGAGTCATTGATTGAAAGCTTGATACATGAATCTTTCAGAAAGCTTAATAGACCAAGACATTGCACAACCAATAAAGCAATAAAAAAAAGAAAGGAAAAAAATAAAAGAAAAAAGTCATGTATTCATGTTTGGAAGTATGGTTTCAATAATGGGAGCTAATGTGTTGAAGGGGTATGTCCCTTAATATATTCGGAGCTAGGTTATACTACATGAGATGACTGTTATTTCACTTTTCACGAGGGAGCTAGAGTTGGTTGCTTTGAGATGTGTTGATGTGAATTATGCATGGGGACCATTGCTTTGAATTGTAAAATTTGAAAGTTTGAAATTATTCTTGAATGCAAGTTTGTAACTGTATATTGTAATCTTCTTCTTGATTGATGTTTAAATAGAATTTTGAATGTTTGTGGGTAACATTTCTAGAAACCCTCATGAGACTATACTCGTCCACTAGGGGGAACCTAGGGGTTTAAAGGCTTGTTGCATATGCTAAATGCAATCGTTTCTCCCATGAAAGTAGAGTTTGGTCGTCTAGTTAGTGTTTAGTTAGTTTCCTTTGTTTTAGTTTTATTTTATTCTATTGCTAAAGGACTAGCAATATGTAAGTTTGGGGGTGTGATCAGCGTTGAATGTTACGCATTCTAGCCTCTTAATTTGCATATTTTATTCTCTTAGTGATAGATTATTTTGTTATTTTACTTCGTTTTAGTGTTTTCTGTATTTTCAGGGCCTTAATGATTATTTCAGTTAAAACCATGATTTTGAGTTTTTAAAGATAACATGCAAGAGGGGTGGATGAAGCCTACATCAAATGGATCTATTCAACTCCATATTTTAACTCAAATAAGCTCAAGAAAGAGGTCCAAGAGAATTACAGCTGCTTAAGGAGGTTACAGGCCTGAAGCCCAATTCTACGCTTAATATAATTTTAATTTCGTTTTGGAAAACAAACCAGAGTCATATTTCTAAGCCTCAAATTGACTTAATTTCCATTTAGGTTGAACAAAATTCGATTCTGGACACTTTTACATTTCACGAAAATTTCGTGAATCAGAATTCTAGTGGGTCAAAGGTTGGGCCGAACATTAGCAGAAAAACCCACTTGTTTAGTGCTACAGGAAAACCTAATTATTTCCTAATTGGATTAGGACTTGATACATTCTCTTGGGGACATAAAGTGGTGAATTGGAGATTGTTTTCGGGGAGCTTTTGGATATTTTTGAAGATAAAATATGCAGAGTTTTGGAGTGGAGAACCATTGGAGAACGAAGTCTTGTGCGTATTTTATGAATATGATGCATTCTTCCTCAACAGTTGAAGCTTCTTCTTCTACCATGAGTGGTTAGTTAATCCACTAGGGTTTTGATGTAGCCCTAACTAAGCATCAATGGTTTGATTGTTCTAATTGTTGGGGGCTTTACTATACATACTTAGATTGTGTAATTTAGAGGATTCGTCTTATAAAATTAAGCTATATAAGTCTTACAAATTTATTTTCAATAATTTCTTATCTTGTCTTAAATATTTAGTTATTATTATTGAACTCAATCTCTTTTATTTTCTGTGATTATGAGAATGATTATTACACAATATTAATTACCGAATATATCATTAAAAGCTTTGATGAAGTATGCCTAAAGAAGATGGACCATACTGCACCCTAGAGTAGAGTAGTTAGGGAGATGACCCATGCCAATTGAAGATAATCCATGACTTAGCCTTAATCAAATGTTAACTTCTTGACGGATGAAGGTGGGCTTGTAACCACCGACACCACTTATGCATGGTATAATTCCCCATAGTTAGTTCAATTGGCCATTGATTGTGAAGTTAGTGGTGAAGTCAATAACCCTAGATTCATCTCATATTTTCTACACTATTTATTTTCTCTTGTTTTATTTTATTTGCTTCTTTAATTTAGTTAAATATAAAAATCAGAATTCTTTTCTTTAAAATTTAATTAGAATTACTTCCGGTTATCTAACTCATTCAAACCATAATCCCTGAGTTTCGACACCCTTTTGATAACCCTATTCTTCAAGGAATTTGTTCTATTGCAAAGTGTGGTAATTTAATTGATACACTTACCAATGAATCAGGTACCATCAAACAAACTATAACTGATTTAATGAGTCATTCGCGGTTTCACAGTCTGAATTAGTTCATACTTCCACATACATGGCTTAATCTTAGAGACAAACATATGACTACTGGCAGGATTAACCAGGTAGCATTCCTTCGCGACGCCGGCACTAAATGAGCCAAATTGAATAAACAGTAAGGTTAAGAAGGACGCGACAGTCGTGCATAACGCTTTAACAGTGCAGATAGAATGAGAAAAACCCCCCATGCCCGCAACGTGTTCCGCATTCGAGAGCACAATCGCACGCCCGCGGGACACTCTCCACAACAACAACGTCGGAGGAGCATAGATCAAAGGCGGCGCTTTGACACTCGCTCCGTGCCACTTGATAGCACAGAACGAGAAAGGGACAGTGAGAGAATCGATTTTCGTTATTAGGTATGTATCACAGGAACTGAACCTGGATTCCGAGTGCAAAAACATGCCTTTATGGTAAACTGAAAAGGAATCCATGGGCTGACTTCACCGCACATACAGGAAACAAACCAGCCCGTATAAACCAAACACCACCCACACGCCGACGCGTACAATTGTACAAGAACCACACCAAATGATTTGTAGATTCGAGAGGCACACGTGCCCACCAAACCCACAATCATCGAGTGAGGCCATGCTAACACCGTTTGGCGCAATAGAAAGGATACAATACAGCGAGAGGGACAAGACAGCAACGAGTAAGCTGAGGGCACACAACAAAATCATCGCAACAAATAAAGCCACATGAAGTGCTAAAGCATGAGAGAAAACCATCGAGAAACCCGAATGGCTCGTGCCCTCGTGAGACTTATGCCAAACGAGACCACGTCTGAATGGGAGCACTACAAGCAAGGCACGAGTAACATGCAAGCAATGATTGAGCATCATGACAACCAACTCCCACACCAACTGACATTGAGTGCGACAGTGTCTATGTTAAAACACCGAGAACCCACGCATCGACAACCAAAGGCACCCTACATCGACAACCAAAGGCACCCTGCATCATACCAACACTGCCGCTACATCGTCTGTCGGGTGGTATAAGAGAAGACCACTGAGAGGCCCAAGTAACCCACGTGAGACCCAAGCCAGACAAAAATTTGATTCCGTCTAGACGAGCATGGGTAACACGTAAGCACACGATGCCCTCCTGAGACCCATGCCAAGTGAGACCTCGTCTGAATGGGAGTATTGTGAGCAAGGCATGGGTAATAGGCAAGCACGACGATGCCCTCGTGAGACCCTTGCCAAGCCAAGCAAGGCATGGGTAATACGAGAGCAACCATTGAGCGTCACAACAACCAACCGCTGAACCATCTGACATTAAGCATGTCAGGACCATTGAAACACCAAGAAGCACCTCTAAATGACAATGCATCAACAACCAAAGGCACCCCGCTTCATCCCAATAATGTCGCCACACCGTCTGTCGGGTGGAACGAGAGAAGACCGCTGAGATGCCCAAGTAACCTATATGAGACCCATGCCCGACAAAAATCCAGTTCAGTCAAGACGAGTATGGGTAACACGTAAGCACATGATGCCCTCTTGAGACCTATGCTAAGCGAGACCACGTCTGAATGAGAGGGCTATGAGTGAGACAGGACTCGTTGACTTGTACACATGTTAGACTCCTTGGCCCATTTTTCAATACAAGCTGAATGGGGAGCCCACTGGCCGTTGCCAGGAGCTAGCTGGTGCTGGGGCACGCCATGACGGCGCGCGCTGCCAACCATGATCACGTTGATGGCATCTTCGTGGGCATATCGATAACCCGAGCTTTGGTCGCTGCCATAATCCACAATGGTCCGCGCCCCGAGTCGATAGGTGGACTGGCTCATCACCGTTCCACATCCGACTGGGGTACATTGCCAGCCCCCATCCATTTCCCTCCTGACAATTTCAAGCACTATTTGACTCTGTTTTCAAAATCCTTTTCATCTTTCCCTCGCGATACTTGTGTGTTGTTGGTCTCTCACCCGTATTTAGCCTTCCCAAATAACCCGACTCACAAACAGCGCCTCGTGGTGCGACAAGGTTCAGACACGACGGGACTCCCACCCTCTCCGGTGCCCCCTTCGAGGGGCCTTGGGCCTGGTCCGTCGCTGAAGACGCTTCTTTAGACTACAATTTGGACAACGAGGCCACCCGATTCTCAAGCTAGGCTCTTCTCGATTCGCTCGCCATTACTAGGGGAATCCTTGTAAGTTTCTTTTCCTCTGCTTATTGATATGCTTAAACTCAGTGGGTAGTCGCGCCTGACGTAGGGTCGCAGTCGATGTGCCGTCGAGACGGCGCATCAGGGTAACTGGAGCTTTAAGATGTTCGACGGCACGACCGCATGCGACAAAGTAAAGGGCTTCTCTACCACCATCTGTCATGACATCGATCGCCTACGACTCATTTTTTGGGCTTACCACGAGCCTGCGGAGCACAGGGGGCCATTATCTGCCCCTGGCACCCACACAAGCTCTCGCCACGGGGTGTGCTGGCGAGCAACGCGATATGAGATGCCCAGGCCGACATGCCCTCGGCTTGACAGCTTCGGGCACAATTTATATTCAAAGACTCGATGGTTCATGGGTTTTTGCAATTCACACCAAGTATCGCATTTCACTACGTTCTTCATCAATGTGAGAGCCGAGATAACCGTTGTCGAGAGTCATTCTATTTCTTTAGAGGAAGATGCTACCCCGCGATTGCGCTCGTGGACGGGGCTACGTGGGCTCACTCTCTTGTTCGTGTTCCTTGGCGCGGTTTGCGCCGAGGTTTGTTGTTTTATGGGGAGAGCACAACAGCCTCCCCCTGTGACTGGATTGGTGACCGCGAAGTCCTCGGTGGCGAGGCTTGAACGCCCAGCCGTAGTTTTAACACGTTCGTAGGTTGTTCTACTGTGCAGGTTTCGACAATGATCCTTCCGCAGGTTCACCTATGGAAACCTTGTTACGATTTCTCCGTCCTCCAAATGATGAGGTTTAGTGGACTTCTCGTGATATCGCTGGCAGTGAACCGCCCACGTCGCTGCGATCCGAACACTTCACCAGACCATTCAATCGGTAGGAGCGATGGGCAGTGTTTCCTTGGATGTGGTAGCCATTCTCAGTCTCCCTCTTCGGAATCGAACCCTAATTCTCCGTCACCCGTCACCACCATAGTAGGCTATTATCCTACCATCCAAAGTTAATAGGGCAAAAATTTGAATGATCCGTCGCCGGCACGAAGGTCGTGCGATCCATCGAGTTATCATGAATCATAGCAGCAACGGGTGAAGCCCGCATCGACCTTTTATCTAATAAATGCATCCCTTACAAAAGTCGGGGTTTGTTGCATGTATTAGCTCTAGAATTACTACGATAATCCGAGTTATTGGTACCATTAAACAAACTATAACTGATTTAATGAGCCACTCGCAGTTTCACAGTCTGAATTAGTTCATACTTACACATGCATGGCTTAATCTTTGAGACAGCATATGACTACTGGCAGGATCAACAATGTAGCATTCCTTCGCAACACCGGCACCGCATGAGCCAAACCGAATAAACAGTAAGGTCAAGACGGACGCGACAGTCGTGCGTAATGCTCTAACATGGCAGATAGAAAGAGAAGACCCCCTATGCCCACAACGTGTTCCACATCCAAGAAAGCACAAGTACAGGCCCATGGGTCACTTTCCACGATAATAATGTCAGAGGATCATAGATCAAAGGCAACGCTTTGTCGCTCGCTCCATGCCACTTGATAGCACAGATCAAGAAAGGGACAGTGAGAAAATCAATTTTCATCATTAGGTATGCATCACAGGAACTCAACCTGGATTCCGAGGTTAAAAATAAGTCGCCGTGGTAAACTGAAAAAGAATTGACGGGCTGACATCACCTCACAAGCAGGAAACAAACTAGCCTGCAGAAACCAGACACCACCCACACACCGACGCGTACAACAGCATAAGAGCCACACCAAATGATTTGTGGATCCGAGAGGCACGAGTGCCCACCAAATCCACAGTCATCGAGTGAGGCCATGCCAGCACCGCTTGGCGCGATAGAAAGGATACAATATAGCGAGAGGGACAAGACAACAACGAGTAAGTTAAGGGCACACCACAATATCGTCACCATAAATAAAGCCACACGGCGTGTCAAGTAAGCACGAGAGAAAACCATCGAGAAGCCCGAACGGCTTGTGCCCTCGTGAGACCTATGCCGAGCAAGACCACGTCTAAATAGGAGCACTGCAAGCAAGGCATTGGTACCATGCAAGCAACGATTGAGCATCATGACAACCAACTCCCACACCAACTGACATTGAGTGCAATAGTATCTGTGTTAAACCACCAAGAACTCGTGCATCGACAACTGAAGGCACCCCACATCATCCCAACAATGCCGCCACATCGTCTACCGGGTGATACGAGAAAAGACTGCTAAGAGGCCCAAGTAACCAACGTGAGACCTATGCCCGACAAAAATCCTATTTTGTCAAGATTAGCATGGGTAACACATAAGCACATGATGCCCTCCTAAGACCCATGCCAAGCGAGACCAGGTCTGAATGGGAGTACTACGAGCGAGGCATGGGTAACAGGCAAGAAAGACAACGCCCCCGTGTGACCCATGCCAAGCCAAACATGGCATGGGTAACACAACAACAACCGTTGAGCGTCAGGAGAACCAACCATTAAACCACTCGACATTAAGCATACCAGGACCATTGAAACACTGAGAAACACCTCCGAATGATGATGCATCAACAACCGAAGGCACCCCGCATCATCCCAACAATGTCGCCACACCTTCTGTCGGGTGGTACGAGTGAAGATTACTGAGAGACCCAAGTAACCCACATGAGACCCATGCCCGACAAAAATCCAATTCTGTCAAGACGAGCATGAGTAACACATAACCACACGATGCCCTTCTAAGACCCATACCAAGCGAGACCACGTCTGAATGGGAGTACTACAAGTGAGGCATGGGTAACAAGCAAGCACGACAACACCGTCGTGAGACCCATGCCAAGCTAAGCAAGGCATGGGTAACACGAGAGCAACCGTTGAGCGTCACGATAACCAACCCGCCGAACCACCCGACATTAACCATAACGGGACCATTGAAACAGCCAGAAGTACCTCTGAATGACGATGCATCGACAACCGAAGGCACCCCGCATCATCCCAACAATGTCGCCACACCATCTGCAAGGTGGTACAAGAGAAGACCGCCGAGATGCCCAAGTAACCCACGTGAGAGCCAAGCCTGACAAAAATCTGGTTCCATCAAAACTAGCATGGGTAACTCGTAAGCACATAATACCCTCCTGAGACCTATACCAAGTGAGACCACATCTGAATAGGAGTACTGCGACCAGGGAATGGGTAACAGGCAAGCACAACGATGCCCTCGTGAGATCCATGCCAAGCAAATAAAGGCATGGGTAACACGAGAGCAACCGTTGAGCGTCATGACAACTAACCACCTGATATTAAGCATGATGAGACCATTAAAAAACTGAGAAGCACCTCTGAATGATGTTGCATTGACAACCGAAGGCACCCTGCATCATCTAAACAATGCCGCCACACCGTCTGCCAGGTGGTACGGGAGAAGACCAACGAAAGGCTCAAGTAACCCACGTGAGACCCATGCCTAACAAAAATTCGATTCCGTCAAGACGAGCATGGGTAACACATAAGCACATGATGCCCTCCTAAGACCCATGCCAAGCTAGACCACGTCTGAATGGGAGTACTGTGAGTGAGGTATGGGAAATAAGCATGCACAACGATGCCCTCGTGAGACCCATGCCAAGCCAAGCAAGGCATTGGTAACACGAGAGCAACTATTGAGCATCACGACAACCAACCATCGAACCACCCAACATTGAGCATGTTAGGACCATTGAAACACCGAGAAGCACCTCTGAATGACAATGCATAGGCATGTCCACTGAAATCGTTTGAAAGTGATGGCTTGCAAACAAGGGTGTCCACCCCAAAGCATGTGTCATGTATCGCATGCATGTCCCACCGATCATATGTCATGCAGGGTAAGCCTCATGCTACTGAGGCGTGCATGTGAAATGAGGCACAATCTTGTAGGGAGGACGCCCAAACTTTCAGAACGGGCTGACCAAGCATGCAGCGCGTGCCGCATGCTGCTAGGGGGGTATTTAGTTACCATAAGAGAGTCATAGTTACCCTTGCCATTTACCCGCGCTTGGTTGAATTTCTTCACTTTGACATTCAGAGCATTGAGCAAAAATCACATTGCGTCAGCATCTGCAGGGACCATCGCAATGCTTTGTTTTAATTAAACAGTCGGACTCCCCATCTCCGTACCAATTTTGAGTCGACTGTTCGACGCTCGGGGAAGGCCCCAGAGGGGGCCGATCCCACTCCGTCCCCCGATCGAAACGCGATGACCCACTCTCACCATATGAGCAACTCGAGCAGTCCGTCGATAGTTGACAGGTTCGGGACTGGGACCCCATGCCTAGCCCTCCGAGTCAATCCTTTTCCCAAAGTTACAAATCTATTTTGCCAACTTCCTTTGCCTACATTGTTCCATCGACCAGAGGTTGTTCACCTTGAAGACCAAAGGCAATTATGAGTACGACCGGGCATGGGATGCACTCCGTCCTCTGAATTTTCAAGGGCTACCATAGGCGCACCGGACACCACGTGATTCGTGTGTGAGTGTGACTCAAAAAGTATATCAATTAAAAATTACCACACTTCGCAATAGAACGAATTCCTTGTAGAATATGGCTATCGAAAGGAATGGGTATCGTACCTCAGGGACTGTGGTCTGACTGTGTTGGATATAAGGAATTAATTCTAATTAAATTTAAAAGAAGAAAATTCTGATTTTTAAAACTAAATTAACTAGTGAAGCAATTGAACAAAAGCAAGAAAAACTAAGGAGTGTAGAGAATATAAGATAAGTCTAGGGTAACTGATTTCACCACTAACTTCACAATCAATGGTCAATTGAACTAACTATGGGGTATCATATCATGCATAAGTGGTGTCGGTGGCTACAAGCTCACCTCCATCCGTCAAGAAGATAACATATGATTAAGGCTAAGTCATGGACTATCTTCGATTGGCATGGGCCATCTGCCTAACTACTCTACTCTAGGGTGCAGTATGGTTCATCTTCTCTAGGCATAATCCATCAAAGCTTTTAATGATATATTCAGTGAAAACCATTGTGTAATAATCACTCTCATGATCACAGAAAATAAGAGGGACGAGTTCAATAACAACAATCAAATATCTAAGACAAGATAAGAAATCATTGAAACTGAATTTATAAGACTTTTATTGCTCAATTCTATAAGAAGAATCCTCTAAATTACACAATCTATGAATGAATACAAAAATCCCCAATAATTAGAATAATCAAACCAGTGATGTTTAGTTAGGGCTCCATCAAAACCCTGGTGGCTGAACTAGCCGCTCATGATACGCCTTGTTCTCCAATGATTCTCTATTCCAAAAGCTCTTCAAAGCTGCTGCCAAGCCTCCTCAATACAGCCCTAATTTGTCACTTTAAATAGCCAAGAGAATACATCAAAGTCCTAATCCCATTAGGAATTAATTAGGTTTTCCCGCAGCACTAATCAGGTGGGTTTTTCCTGCTAACTTCGGCCCAACTTTTGACCCACTAGAAGTCCGATTTACGAAATTTTCGTGAAATACAAAAGTGTGCAGAATCAAATTTCGTTCAACCCCACGCGAGAATTATGTCAATTTGAGGTTAGGAAATAAGACTTCTGGTCCATTTTTCAAAACGGGATTAAGACTATATTATGCGCAGATTTGGGCTTCAGGCCCGAAACCTTCTTAAGCAGTTGTAATTCTCTTGGACCTCTTTCTTGGGCTGATTTGAGTTAAAATATGGAGTTCAATGGATCCCTTTGATGTAGGCTTCATCTAACCATCTTGCGTGTCATCTTTAAAAGCCCAAAATCACGGTTTTAACTGAAATAATCATTAAGGCCCTGAAAATACAGAAAACACTAAAACAAAGTAAAATAACAAAATAATCTATCACTAAGAGAATAAAATACATAAGTTAAGAGGCTAGAATGCGTAACATTCAACGCCGATCACACCCCCAAACTTACATATTGCTAGTCCCTTAGCAATAGAATAAAACAAAACTAAAATAAAGAAACTAACAAATACTAAATAAACTACCCAACTCCACTTTCGTGGGAGAAACGATTGCATTTTGCATATGCAACAAGCCTTTAAACCCCTAGGTTCCCCCTAGTGGACGAGTATAGTCTCGTGAGGGTTTTCAGAAATGTTACCCACAAACATTCAAAATTTTGTTTCAACATTAATTCAAGAAGAAGATTACAATATATAGTTACAAACTTGCATTCAAGAATAATTTCAAATTCCATAATTCCATAATTCAAAGCAATGGTCCTCACACATAATTCACATCAACATATCTCAAAATAATCAACTCTAGCTCCCTTGTGTAAAGTGAACTAGCAGTCATCTCATGTGGCATAACCAAGCTCTGAATATATTAAGGCACATACCCCTTCTACTCACTAGCTCCCCTTATTGAAATCATACTTCCAAACATGAATACATGACTTTTCATTTTTTTTTTTCAACATTCCTTTTTTTTTTCATTGCTTCATTGGTTGTGCAATGTCTTGATCTATTAAGCTTTCTGAAAGATCCATGTAGCAAGCTTTCAGTCAGTGACTCCCAAACCAGATGGCTTTAGGGCACTAGGCTTTAAGATACCCCGAAGACCTAATTACTCGAATCAGTCAGGCTACAAATCAAGACAACCAATGCTCATCTTTTCTCACCTTTTCACTTTTGACGCGAACACTCCGTGCTTCCTGAGGCATAGAGGCCCGGTTACTCATGAAAAGGATCAAATTGATTTGCTTATTCATCACATTCTTTTTTTTTCTTTTTTCTTTTTTTCTTTTTCATTGAAGTCAAGTAAAACACATTATCGGTACTCATTCTCAAGAGATACTAATTAATATCAAGCACATGTAACTCAATAACTCAGAACCACAGTCTATACCCCATAAGACTATGCTAGTGTGTTTGTGCATGTAAGGAAACTACAATTAATCACTTCAAAACATGTTATTGCAAACCATGATTAAAACCACTTAATTTAAACCATAGTTTTCAAGAATTTAAAACATACTCAAAAATTGCAAGTTAAGCACCTACATAAGGTACTAATCCTTTGAATAATGTCAAAACATTCTATCTAAAAATAAAACAAAAGAAAATAAAAAATAAACTAAGAAAATAAAATAAAATAAAATCCTAATACAAAAAGAATTTCACACAAATTTTCCCCCATATTGCAATAAAGCACAAAAATAGGCATCGTCTCACCCCCAAACTTAAACTGTACATTGTCCTCAATGTACACCCAATCAAAGCAAAGAGAAGAGTAAGAACGATGTTACCAGGACCAAGGAGTAGTGGCAAGAAAATAGAGCACACCAAGTTGTAAGAAGGCAATGCAAGCACACCCCCAAACTTGGATGTTAAAACCTGTCAAAACAAACCACTATACCCCAAAGATCAAGTGAAATAGTATGGGTGAAAATAAATATGAAAGAATTTTTTTTTTTTTTTTTTTACTGAAGAAAGAAAGAAAGAATATACAATATGAAAAATAAAATAAAGAAGAAAGAAAAATAAAATAAAATAAAATAAAATAAAATAAAAATACAAAAGATAGTTTACCTCCGAAAAATCAAGGAGAAGGTGGTGCTGAAGCATCTAAGCCATGGCCGAAATGGAGCACCAAAATCAACCAACTAGCCCACAGTTAATGTGCAATGTCCTCCCCCAAACTTGTAGCATAAAACCTCTCAAAGAAATCCAACCAATTTTTCAAACAAAGTCTAGTTCCTTGTGAAGAAGAACTTGAGAAAATTGATCATTTAATGAGGATGGAGAAAAATAGATTGGAATGGATGATGATGGTGATGAATGAAGATGATCAAGTAGTGTTATGAAAGATTTTTAGAGTGCATTTTGATGTTGGAGAGGCACAAAAAGTCACCAAAGCTTGAAATTTTGGGTTAGAGGAAGTAGGGCATGAAATGGGCCTTTAAAGATGCAAAATTGCATCAGTTGGGCATGTGGAGGCTGGGGCGATCGATCCCCCTAGGGCTGGGCGATCGATCGCCCAGCTGGTCGTGGGGTTCCCTTCAAAAATTCAAGGGGCGATCGATCCCCCTTCAAAGGGGCGATCGATCCCCCCTGCTGGGTGCTCTTCGGGCCTCTATCGCCCAAGGTCGACCGGTAATGAAATTTTTGGAGGGTCCATCGCCCAAGGTCGACCGAGACCTCTCTTTTTCACCTATTTTGAGTCCAAATACCTCGGTACACCTCTTGACATCCCTCGGAAGCAACTTATACATCAAAAACTCAAAGAAAACACATTAAAACACACCTAATAATGGAAGAAAAATAAAGAAAAACATAAACTAAAAATAAAATAAACTAAAATAAAATAAAATAAAAAGAAAAATAAAAGAAAACTAAAGAAATTAAAGGATAGAAATACATACAAATCCTACAATTTAACGTCCGTAGGAGACGGTCATCGACTTCAATTGAAAGTTCACCCAATGCCACATCTCTTGAGGAGATTTAATTTCGTCCCTCCTATATGATCCTCACCTTCTTGTGTCGAACTCAAAGTGACCGGAATGGTGTCATTGGCTTCAAAAAACACATCTCTCTGTCTTGACGGAAGATGTTTCAATTTTACCCATGGAGGAGACTCTAATGATGGCATCGGAGGAGTGCTAGAAAGAATAGGCAATGGCTCAATCGGAATCCTCCAAGGTGGAGTATTTTTCATGGCCACTACACCAAGTAAATCATTCACCCCCTCAATGGACTTCTCAACATCATGTGATAGAGCAACCGGATCAACTTCTTCAATATAATCATCAAAACCTTCCATGAATAAACATTCACTCTCATCTAGAGGATGTTGAATGGCATTAAAATTATTCAATTTCACCTTAGGCTCATGAGAAATTTCAAAATTAGGAGCCTTTGTCACCTCTTCTTCATCAAGCTTCTTCTCCCCTACCTTGTTGTCACTTATTTCTCCACTTCTAAGAGTGGTGATGGCTTGAAATTGTTCATGGTGTGGGTTGCTTAAAGAAGAAATATTGTTAAAGACATGAACCCCTCTTGGGTTGGCAACTGGTTGGCTTGGTAGTTTTTCCTCTTCTCTTTTACTCACGGCATTGACAAGTTGTCCAAACTGAGATTCCAGTTTGGCAATCGATTGAGAATGAGAATGAACCAGTTGAGTTATGGATTGAACTGTTGCTGCAGTAGCTTGCACTATCTCTACAATAGAGTCGAGCTTCTCAAGTTTTGCTAGGACAATTGTCATCTTGTCCTCAATAGCTGAATACCTCTGTGCCATATGAACTTGTTCTTGATATGATTGTGAAGGCACATAGTTCTGAGGTTGAAAAGTGGGCTGAATTGCTACCCCTTGCTCTTGTGGAAGATCGAAAAATTGCCCAAGTGAAGGACAATTATTCACATGGTGCATAGGACTTGAGCAAAAAGCACATGTCTCAAATATAAGAGGGTATGGAGATGGATTAGGAACTTGACCAGCCGCCATAAGTTGCACCACTCTCTGTGACACAACATCCACAATGGTAGACATAGCATCTGCAGAACCAATCTCAAAAATATTATCTGCCTTCCTTGAATGGGTTGGTCTGTTTGAATGAGATGAAGACACATGTTGTAAAGAATTGTCACTGAGGTTCTCGAACAAAGTCCAAGCTTCCTCTTCACTTTTTAACATAAAAGTGCCCCCACATGATGCATCTACCATCTGTCTGTTACCTTCAGTTAGCCCTTCATAGAAACATTGCACTAACTGCCACTTTGGAACTTGATGATGAGGACACTTCCTAAGAAGGTCCGTGAATCTCTCCCATGCCTCAAAAAATTGTTCTCCCTCAAATTGAGAGAAACCAGTGATAGCTCGTCTGAATTGATTGGTCCTCCCTATTGGAAAATATTTCTTCAAGAACTCATGTTGCATTTGAGTCCATGTAGTGATAGAGCTCGCCGGTAGAGATCTGAACCAATACTTGGCCTTTTCTTTTAGAGAGAATGGAAAGAGTCGCATCCGAAAAGCATCTTCTGAGAAGTTATGAATTTTTGTTAATGAGCAAACTTCTAAAAATTCATCCAAGTGCTTGTACGGATCCTCATGAGTCAACCCAAAATAGGATGGCAACATATGAATGATATTGGGCTTGATCTCATAGTTCAGTGCTGTGACATTAGGCAATTGAAAATCAGCTGGTGAATTATAAGTCTCTGGGACATAGTAGTCTCTGATCAATCTCGCTTTTTCCACCACAGCATTAGGCACAATATTGTTGTCCTCATTATTACCACGCACACCAGCCATGGCATCAATATTCTCTTCCTCTTGCTCAATGGTATGGTGATTGAAGTACCGGAAAAGAAAAATAAAAAAATAAAAATAAATTAGATTAGTAGCAAAAATAAAAATTCTAAACTAAAAAAAAACAAATAAAAAAAAATAAAACAAAACAAATTAGTACTACAAAAGAAAAAAAATAATCAAATAAAAAAATAATAATAAAAAAAAATTCCTAAACTAAAAATCCAATTAGAACTAATTCTAAAATCCAAACAATCAAATAAACAGTCCCCGGCAACGGCGCCAAAAATTGATTCGTGTGTGAGTGTGACTCAAAAAGTATATCAATTAAAAATTACCACACTTCGCAATAGAACGAATTCCTTGTAGAATAGGGCTATCGAAAGGAATGGGTATCGTACCTCAGGGACTGTGGTCTGACTGTGTTGGATATAAGGAATTAATTCTAATTAAATTTAAAAGAAGAAAATTCTGATTTTTAAAACTAAATTAACTAGTGAAGCAATTGAACAAAAGCAAGAAAAACTAAGGAGTGTAGAGAATATAAGATAAGTCTAGGGTAATTGATTTCACCACTAACTTCACAATCAATGGTCAATTGAACTAACTATGGGGTATCATATCATGCATAAGTGGTGTCGGTGGCTACAAGCTCACCTCCATCCGTCAAGAAGATAACATATGATTAAGGCTAAGTCATGGACTATCTTCGATTGGCATGGGCCATCTGCCTAACTACTCTACTCTAGGGTGCAGTATGGTTCATCTTCTCTAGGCATAATCCATCAAAGCTTTTAATGATATATTCAGTGAAAACCATTGTGTAATAATCACTCTCATGATCACAGAAAATAAGAGGGACGAGTTCAATAACAACAATCAAATATCTAAGACAAGATAAGAAATCATTGAAACTGAATTTATAAGACTTCTATTGCTCAATTCTATAAGAAGAATCCTCTAAATTACACAATCTATGAATGAATACAAAAATCCCCAATAATTAGAACAATCAAACCAGTGATGTTTAGTTAGGGCTCCATCAAAACCCTGGTGGCTGAACTAGCCGCTCATGATACGCCTTGTTCTCCAATGATTCTCTATTCCAAAAGCTCTTCAAAGCTGCTTCCAAGCCTCCTCAATACAGCCCTAATTTGTCACTTTAAATAGCCAAGAGAATACATCAAAGTCCTAATCCAATTAGGAATTAATTAGGTTTTCCCGCAGCACTAATCAGGTGGGTTTTTCCTGCTAACTTCGGCCCAACTTTTGACCCACTAGAAGTCCGATTTACGGAATTTTCGTGAAATACAAAAGTGTGCAGAATCAAATTTCGTTCAACCCCACGCGAGAATTATGTCAATTTGAGGTTAGGAAATAAGACTTCTGGTCCGTTTTCCAAAACGGGATTAAGACTATATTATGCGCAGATTTGGGCTTCAGGCCCGAAACCTTCTTAAGCAGTTGTAATTCTCTTGGACCTCTTTCTTGGGCTGATTTGAGTTAAAATATGGAGTTCAATGGATCCCTTTGATGTAGGCTTCATCTAACCATCTTGCGTGTCATCTTTAAAAGCCCAAAATCACGGTTTTAACTGAAATAATCATTAAGGCCCTGAAAATACAGAAAACACTAAAACAAAGTAAAATAACAAAATAATCTATCACTAAGAGAATAAAATACATAAGTTAAGAGGCTAGAATGCGTAACATTCAACGCCGATCACCACGCGACATGCAGTGCTCTTCCACCACTAGATCCTACCTCTGGTAGAGCCGTTTCCAGGGTGGGCAAGCTGTTAAACATAAAAGATAACTCTTCTTGAGGCCCCCGTCGACGTCTCTGAACTCCATAACGTTGCCGTCATCTGCCACTCCCGGTTCAAGAATTTAAATATATTCTATTACCACCAAGATCCGCACCGATGGCCGCTCCGCCCGGGCTTGCCCCCAGGGTTTTGCCACGACCGTCGTGCCCTCCTGATCATCGAGGCCTGGCACTTGCCCCAACGGCTAGGTATAGGTCGCGCGCTTCAGCGCCATCCATTTTTGGGGCTAGTTGATTCGACAGGTGAGTTGTTACACATTCCTTAGCAGATTTTGACTTCCATGACCACTATCCTGCTATTTTAATCGACTAACACCCTTTGTGGGTTCTGGGTTAGCGCGCAGTTGGGCACAGTAACCCGGTTTCCAGTTCATCCCACATCTCTAGTTCTGCTTACCAAAAATGACCCACTTGGAGCTCTTGATTCTGTGGCGCAGCTCAACAGAGCAGTTACGCCGTCCTACCTATTTAAAGTTCAAGGGCGTTGCGCCCCCGATACCTCTAATCATTGGTTTTACCCTATAGACTCGTTCAGGCTCCAGCTATCTTGAGGGAAACTTCAGAGGGAACCAGCTACTAGACTGTTTGATTAGACTTTCGTCCCTATACCCAAGTCAGACGAACGATTTGCACATCGGTATTGCAGCGGGCCTCCACTAGAGTTTCCTCTGGCTTCGCGCCACTCAGGTATAGTTCACCATATTTCGGGTCCCGACAGGCATGCTCTCACTCAAACCCTTCTAAGAAGATCAAGGTTGGTTGGCGATGCAACCCATAGGGGGATCCCGCCAATCAGCTTCCTTGCGCCTTACAGGTTTGGTAGCCCGTTAACTCGCACACATATCAGACTCCTTGGTCGGTGTTTCAAGATGGGCCGAATAGGGAGCCCACAAACCGTTGCCAGGAGCACGCTGGTGCAGGGGCGATGGCATCTCTGCGGGCATATCGACAGCCCGGACTTTAGCCGCCGCTGCAATCCTTAACGGTCCGCGTCCTGAGTCGAACGGCGGACTGACTCATCACCGTTCCACATCCGACCGGGGCGAATTACCGGCCCCCATTCGCTTCCTTCCCGATAATTTTAAGCACACTTTGACTCTCTTTTCAAAGTCCTTTTCACCTTTCCGTCGTGGTACTTATTTGTTATCGATCTGTCACTTGTATTTAGCCTTGGATGGAATTTACATCCCGATTTGGGTTGTATTCCGAAACAACCCGACTCATAGATAGCGCCTCGTGGTGCAATAGGGTCCAGACACGACAGGGTTCTCACCCTCTCCTGTGCCCCCTTCTAGGGGACTTGGGCCCTGTCGATTGCTGAGGACGCTTCTCTAGACTACAATTCAAATGGTGGGGCCGCCCAATTCTCAAGGTGGGCTCTTCCCAGTTCGCTCACCATTATTAGAGAAATCCTTGTAAGTTTCTTTTCCTCCACTTATTGATATGCTTAAACTTAGAACAAAGTCCCGCTTAACCTAGAGTCACTGTCGATGCGCCATCGAGACGGCGCATTAGGGTTGCTAGAGCTTTCTGACGTCCGACGGCACAACCGCACTGAAAGCAAAGCAAATGGCTTCTCCACCACCACCTGTCGTGACGTCGGTCGCCGTCGACACATTTTTTGGGCCATTCTCCTCCCTTAGCACCCGTGCGATCTCTCGCCTCAGGGTGCGCTAAGGGGCGACGCGATGTGAGGTACCCAAGTAGACGTGCCCTCGGCCTGACGACTTCGGGCACAACTTGCGTTCAAAGATTTGATGGTTCACAAAATTTTATAATTCACTCCAAGTATCGCATTTCACTACATTCTTTATCGATGCGAGAGCTGAGATATTCATTGTTGAGAGTTGTTCTGTTTCTTTAGAGGAAGATGCCACCCCGCAATTGCGCCCCCGAACGGGGCTTCGCAGGCTCGCTCTCTCTTTATGTTCCTTGGCACGGTTCGCGCTAGGGTTTGTTGTTTCCCGAGGAGAGCAGTATCGGACATTAAGTGCGGCAGTATTTGTGTTAAAACACCGAGAACCTATGCATCGACAACCAAAGGCACCCCACATCATCCCAATAATACCGCTATACTGTCTGCCGCGTGGTACAAGAGAAGACCGCCGAGATGCCCAATTAACCCACATGAGAACCAAGCTCCACAAAAATTCAGTTCTATCAAGACGATCATGGATAACACGTAAGCACACGATGCCCTCTTGAGACCCTTGGCAAGCGAGACCATGTCTAAATGGGAGTGTTGCGAGAAAGGCATGGTTAACAGGCAAGCATGACGTTGCCCTCGTGAGATCCATGCCAAGCCAAGCAAGGCATGGGTAACACGAGAGCAACCGTTGAGAGTCACGATAATCAACCACCCGACATTAAGCATGCCGGGACCATTGACACACCAAGAAGCACCTACGAATGACGATGCATCAACAACCAAAGCCACCCCGCATCATCCCAATAATGCTGCCACACCATCTGCTGGGTGGTAAGAGAGAAAACCGCTGAGATGCCCAAGTAACCCATGTGAGACCCAAGCTTGTCAAAAATCCAGTTCCGTCAAGATGAGCATGGGTAACACGTAAGCACACGATGCCCTTGAGACCCATGCCAAGCGAGACCACATTTGAATGGGAGTACTGCGAGTGAGGCATGGGTAACAGGAAAGCACGACGATGCCCTCATAAGGCCTATGACAAGCCAAGTAAGGCAAAGGTAACACGAGAGCAACCATTGAGTGTAACGATAACCAACCACTGAACCACTCGACATTAAGCATGTCGAGATCATTGAAAAACTAGGAAGCACCTCCGAATGACGATGCATCGATAACTAAAGGCACCCTCCATCATGATTCGTGTGTGAGTGTGACTCAAAAAGTATATCAATTAAAAATTTCCACACTACGCAATAGAACGAATTCCTTGCAGAATAGGGCTATCGAAAGGGGTATCGTACCTCAGGGATTATGGTCTGATGAGTTGGATTACTAAATTAATTCTAATTAAATTTATAAAAAAAGAATTTTAATTTTTAAACTAAACTAATTAAAAAGGTAAAATAAAATAAATCAAAGTAAATAGATAGTGAAGATAATATGAGAGAAATCTAGGGTATTTGACTTCACCACTAACTCCACAATCAATGGTCAATTGAATCAACTATGGGGAATTACATCATGCATAAGTGGTGTTGGTGGCTACAAGCTCACCTTCATCCATCAAGAAGATAACATATGATTAAGGCTAAGCCATGGACTATCTTCGATTGGCATGGGCCATCTGCCTAACTACTCTAATCTAGGGTGCAGTATGGTTCATCTTCTCTAGGCATAATCCATCAAAGCTCATAATAATATATTCAGTGATTACCATTGTGTAATAATCTTTCTCAAGATCACAGAAAATAAGAGAGATTGAGTTCAATAACAACAACTAAATATCTAAGACAAGATAAGAAATCATTGAAACTGAATTTACAAGACTTTTATTGCTCAATTCTATAATAAGAATCCTCTAAATTACACAATCTATGCATGTATATAAAGGTGCCCAATAATTAAAACAATTCAAACCATTGATGCTTTGTTAGGGCTACATAAAAACCCTAGAGGATGAACTAGCCGCTCATGGTAGAAGAAGAAGCTTCAACTGTTGAGGAAGAAGGCATCATCTTCATGAATTATGCGGATGACTTCGTTCTTCAATGGCTCTGCAAATATGTTTCTGTTCTCTTCAACCCTCTCAGACTCTCCAATCTCTGTCAAATCACTCCCAATCCACCCTCAACTCAGCCTCCAAGTCTTCACTTTATTCCCCAAGAGAATACACCAAAGTCCTAATCCAATTAGGAATAAATTAGGGTTTCCCGCAGAACTAATCAGGTGGATTTTTCCTGCTGACTTCGGCCCAACTTTTGACCCACTAGAAGTCCGATTTACGGAATTTTCGTGAAATACAAAAGTGTGCAGAATCAAATTTCATTCAATCTAGCGTGAGAATTCTGTCAATTTGAGGCTTGAAAATAAGACTTATGGTATGTTTTCCAAAACGGGATTAAGATTGTATTATGCGCAGATTTGGGCTTCAGGCCCGAAACCTTCTTAAGCAGTTGTAATTCTCTTGGACCTCTTCCTTGGGCTGATTTGAGTTGAAATAAATGGTTAAGTGAATCTCCTTGATGTAGGCTTCATCTCACCATCTTGGATGTCTTCTTTAAAAGCCCAAAGGCTTGGTTTTAACTGAAATAATCATTAAGGCCCTGAAAATACAAAAAATACTAAAATGAAGTAAAATAACAAAATAATCTATCACTAAGAGAATAAAATACATAAGTTAAGAGGCTAGAATGCGTAACATTCAACGCCTATCACACCCCCAAACTTACATATTGTTAGTCCCTTAGCAATAGAATAAAACAAAACTAAAACAAAAGAAACTAACAAATACTAACTAAACTACCCAACTCCACTTTCGTGGGAGAAACGATTGCATTTAGCATATGCAACAAGCCTTTAAACCCCTAGGTTCCCCCAAGTGGACGAGTATAGTCTCATGACGGTTTCTAGAAATGTTACCCACAAACATTCAAAATTCTGTTTCAACATTAATCAAGAAGAAGATTACAATATATAGTTACAAACTTGCATTCAAGAATAATTTCAAATTTTCAAATTCCATAATTCAAATCAATGGTCCCCATGTATAATTCACATCAACATATCTCAAAATAATCAACTCTAGCTCCCTCGTGTAAAGTGAACTAACAGTCATCTTATGTAGCATAACCAAGCTCTGAATATATTAATGCACATACCCCTTCAACTCACTAGCTCCCCTTATTGAAATCATACTTCCAAACATGAATACATGACTTTTTTCTTTTTTTTTTTCACTTCTCTTTTTTCATTGCTTTATTGGTTGTGCAATGTCTTAATCTATTGAACTTTCTGAAAGATCCATGTAGCAAGCTTTCAGTCAGTGACTCCCAAACCAGATGGCTTTAGGGCACTAGGCTTTAAAATACCCAGAAGACCTAATTACTCGAATAAGTCAGGCTACAAATCAAGACAACCAATGCTCATCTTTTCTCACCCTTTCAATTTTGACGCGAACACTCTGTGCTTCCTGAGGCATAGAGGCCCGGTTACTTATGAAAAAGATCAAATTGATTTGCTTATTCATCACATCTTTTTCTCCCTTTTTTTTTCTTTCATTGAAGTCAAGTAAAACACATCATCGGTACTCATTCTCAAGAGATACTAATTAATATCAAGCATATGTAACTCAATAACTCAAAACCATAGTTTATACCCCATAAGACTATGCTAGTGTGTCTGTGCATGTGAGGAAACTAAAATTAATCATCCCAAAGCATGTTATTGTAAACCATGATTAAAATCACATAAATTAAACCACAGTTTTCAAAATTTTAAAACATATTCAAAAATTGCAAGTTACGCACCTACATAAGGTATTAATCACTTGAAAAATGTAAAAACATTCTATCTAAAACTAAAACAAAAGAAAATAAAATAAACAAACTAAGAAAATAAAATAAAATAAAATCCTAATACAAGAAGAATTTCACACATTTTCCCCCATATGCAATAAAGCACAAAAATAGGCATCGCCTCACCCCCAAACTTAAACTGTACATTGTCCTCAATGTACTATTAATCAAAGCAAAGAGAAGAGTAAGAATGATGTTACCGAAAATTCAGAGAATGAGTGGCAAGAAAATAGAGCACACCACTAGCATGAAGGCAATGCAAGCACACCCCCAAACTTGGATGCGAAAACCTGTCAAAACAAACCACTATACCCCACAGATCAAGTGAAATAGTATGGGTGAAAATAAATATAAAAGAGAAAATTCCAAAAAAAAATAAAATATTTTTGTCATTTTTCAAATTTTTTTTTTATAACAATAAAAATCTAACTAAAAAGAAAAATGAAAATAAAAAGAAAAATAAAAACTAAAAATAAAATAAAATACAAAAGATAGTTACCTTCCTGTCAAGGATGTGGTGGTGACTGAGCATCCGGATTCAAGTTTGCTTGGCGCATCAGTGCACGCAGCATCCTCCTCATCTCTAGTTGCTCTTGGCGAGTGTCACGAAAGTGATCCGCCATCTCCGTCCTCATTGGTCCAAACTGTGTGGATACCTCTGTCTGTAGGGTGCCAAACTGAGCTGTCAACCCAGCAATCTACCCCTCTAAATACTGATAATCATGGCCACCAGCCTTTGCATGCACCTTCTCTTCCTCTGCCTCCATCTCCTCTGGATCTTCCACCGGTGGTGGTATATCTATATGTTCTCCTCCCTGGGCCAACCGAGATACCTCACCAGGCGCCGCTATGACTCAATGGTGCATATGAGATCGGCTCAAATTCCAGTCATGCGTGCCATAATGAAGATCACGTGGAAAGGCAAGCTCATCCTCATGGACTGCATATCCCTGTGCAATAAGCAACTGATGAATAATAGTAGGGAATGGAAACTCCCAGTCACTTGCACTGTCTGGTGCCTTGGCCACTACCTTGGAATAGAACTTTTCCATCTGGCCCCAGACAATCTGTGGGAACGACAGCCAATGCCCAAAATGTAAAGCATATAAGGATCGAAGGAACTCTTGACGTCTTTCGGTTTTATGTCCAATGGGACATACATTCTTGAGTAGAACAGTGTCAAGGAACCATAAGTGATTTGGCATTGAAGATTTAGAAGCTGCATTCCTTTTTCGCCCGAAAAATTGGTTGGCACACAAACGTGCAACCACATTACCCACTGAAAACTCGTCGGGTAAAGGAGTATAGATATGAGACAAATCATCTGGGCACTCATGAGGACAACCCATGGCAATGGCAATGGATGACATGTCCACCCGAACTATTGTTCCATCTACTGAAGAAGTAAGCACCTCCCGCTCATCAGATGTCGGCATTAAGTTCTGATAAAATACCTTGACAAGTCTCGGGTAGATAGTAGAAGAGAGTGGAACAAAAATGGATGCCGACCGACGACGACGGATGTCGAAAATCCCCCATCGTGTCTCGGAAAACATACCATAGAGTTCGGCTATGTCAAACGTGGTCTCAAAGTTCAAAGCCCTTGGATGCCATCTCTCTTGAATACCTTCTCGGCGAGATCGTGAAGAACCTGTGGTTGGATCATGCCTCGCTCGGCGAGGATTACGTGAACTTGAAGCACCTTGGTGACTTGCTCTCTTTGGTGTCATAGAAGTAGAAAAAGTGTGGTTGAGGAATTAAATTGAACACTTGGTGTGCACAATTATTTTGTAACCTTCAACCTCCTCTTTTCGACAATTTTTCCACCCAAATTGAACAAGTAAATACACCAAATTGATCCCCCAAACTTGGTCTTCAAAAGCCCTCACAAAGATTTGTACAATTTCTTCAAAGAAAAACTTCACTTACTTTGATGTTGAACTTGAAAAAGTGAGAGCTTCCTTTGAGAACTAGTGATTTTTTATCCAATTTGATGTTGAAGTTGATGATGATCAATGTTAAATTCTTGTTTAATAATCACCAATTGAAGAAATTAATTTTCCGGTTGAAGTAGGACTTGAATTGGAGCTCAAAGAGGTAAAAGATGCAAGTGGTAGCAACCAAGTAGGATAAGGAGGTCTAGAATGCGTAACATTCAACCAAGTAGAATTGGAGTTCAAAGAGGTCTAGGATGCAAGGAGTAGCAACAAAGGAGGAGAGGTGGTCCATTTATAAAGAGGATTCTCGGCCAGCCCACTTTTTGGCTTGGGCGATCGATCCCCCCTTGGATGGGCGATCGATCACCCACCTGCTGGTGGGGATCTTCAAGGAATAACATGGGGCGATCGATCCCCCTTGACTGGGGTGATCGATCCCCCCCTCCCCCCTGGATGCCTGTTGGACCCTCCATCGCCCAAGGTCGACCGAGACTTGATATTTTTGAGTCTCCATCGCCCAAGGTCGACCGAGAGCACGATTTTTCACCCGTCTTGAGTCCAAATACCTCGGTACACCTCTTGGCATCCTTCGGAAGCAACTTATACATCAAAAACTCAAAGAAAAAACATTAAAACGCAACTAGAATTGAAGAAAAACTTAAGAAAACTAAAACTAAAAATTAAAATCAAAGAAAACTAAAGAAAATAAAGTATAGAAATACATACAGAACCTACATTTTAACGTCCGTAGGAGACGATCAACTCTCCGAAGGGATTAAGTTGGATAAACGGGATCCGTCAAGTCGACGGACTCTACGTCTCTTCTTGGCACAAATCCTTCCACACAATGCTTCAACCTTTGGCCATTTACTTTCATCAAAGTAATTCCAAACAATTGCTCATCCGGGAATGAGTCTCGAATAGGTAATGCATCGCTCACCGGCTCAAACTCAATCCGAGATAAATGATCCGCAACCACATTCTCAGTCCCTTTTTTGTCTTTTATCTCTAGATTGAATTCTTGCAACAATAAAATCCATCGAATAAGACGTGGTTTTCTTTCTTTCTTCGCCAATAAATGTCTCAATGTTGCATGATCAGAGTAGACAACCACCTTGGACCCCAATAAATAAGAACGAAACTTGTCCAAGGCAAACACTACAGCTAGAAGCTCTTTCTCTATGGTTGTATAATTGAGTTGGGCATCAAAGAGAGTCTTACTAGCGTAATAGATGACATGTGGTTGTTTCTCTTCTCTTTGTCCCAACACGGCTCCCACTGCATAATCAGAGGCATCACACATGATTTCAAAAGGTAGAGCCCATTTTGGAGACTGCATGATTGGTGCAGAGGATAACAGCAACCGAAGCTTTTCAAAAGCTTACACACAATCTTCATCAAAGATAAAGGGAACATCTTTAGATAACAAATGGCACAATGGTCGAAAAACTTTACTGAAATCCTTCATAAATCTTCTATAGAATCCAGCATGGCCTAAGAAAGATCGAACTTGCCTTACCGAAGTTGGATGAGGCAGAGTTGCAATTAGGTCGATCTTTGCTTTATCAACTTTAATGCCTCTCTCTGAAACAATATGACCCAACACAATACCCTCTTTCACCATGAAATGGCTCTTCTCCCAACTAAGTACCAAATTACGTTCTCGGCACATTTGAAGCACAAGTGATAAATTACTCAGACAGTTTTCAAAGGATGATCCAAAAACAGAGAGATCATCCATGAACACCTCCAAGAATTTTTCCACCATGTCAGAAAAAATGGCCATCATACACCTCTGGAATGTCGCGGGAGCATTACATAATCCAAATGGCATACGACGATAAGCAAAAGTACCAAAGGGACAAGTGAAAGTACTCTTCTCTTGATCTTCTGGATCTATAGCCACTTGGTTGTAACTAGAGTAACCATCCAGAAAGCAATAATAGCTCTAACCAGCTAACCTTTCAAGTATTTGATCAATGAAGGGAAGAGGGAAGTGATCCTTCCTTGTCATAGAATTGAGCTTTTTGTAATCAATGCACACACGCCAACCTGTGGCAGTACGTTGTGGAACAAGCTCTCCCATAGAGTTAGGGACAATGGTAAGGCCAGACTTCTTAGGAACCACTTGTGTTGGACTCACCCATGTGCTGTCAGAAATTGGATAAATGATGCCTGCATCAAGTAATTTGATAACCTCTTTCTTTAACACCTCCTTCATGTTGGGGTTCAGTCGTCTCTGAGCCTCTCTAGTTGGCTTACATTCTTCTTCTAGATGAATTTTGTGCATGCAGATTGAGGGATCAATGCCCTTAAGATCAGCAACACTCCACCCAATTGCTTCACGATGTTGATATAAGACCTCTACTAAACTCTTCTCTTGAATTTCTGTCAAATCAGAGGCAATTATAACAGGAAGAGTTTTCTGTGCCCCCAAAAATACATACTTTAATTTGTCAAGCAAAGGCTTCAACTTTAATTCTGGAGGGGACTCCAATGAAGGCACTAGGGGAGTGCTAGAGAGAGAAGGTAGTGGCTCAATTGGAATTCTCCATGGTGGAGTATTCTGAATAGCATCCACTTCCAACACAGCATGCACTTCTTCACACAACCCTTCATCATTCATGTTCTAAAAGTCATAAAGATACTTACATACCTCCAAGGAGTTTCGAGATATAGAGGATGAAACAAATTCCTCTACACATTCATCCATATCATCCATGCAGAACACATCACTCTGATTTAGAGGGTGTTGGATAGCATTTGATGTGTTTCAATTCTAGTTAACCACTCGCAATAGAACGAGTCCTCGTAGGACAGGGCTATATAGAGGGTGTCGAACCTCAAGGACTTGCAAGGTTGAATTGTTATGTTACTCAGTCTTTGAATTAATTCTAAAATAATTGAAAAACAATTGTTGATGTTTGATCTTGAAATTAATTGAGAAAATTAAAGCTTTTTATAAATTGGTGTTATGAAATTTAATCAAGAATAGAAGGTCGTAGGAACTGACTTCACCACTAACCCTCTAACAATGACAATTGTACCAAATTGGAACGTTTACTTTATGCATTCAGAAAAGAATGGCTACAAGCCCAATTCAATTCTATCAAGAGAATTCGTTCAACATTCAATTAAGCATAACTCGTCTTCGCTTAGTATGGCCTATACATCTGACTAATTAATGATGTTATAACCCATCTTTGCTTAGCACGAATTATCAAAAATCTAAATTGAACGACATGTGAAAACTATTGTATAACCTGTCTTAACAAAATCACAGAAGTTGAAAAGAGCAAACCATAATCATTACAAATTTGGATTCATTCTACAAGAATAAGACTAAACATGCAATGAATCAATACATTTAAATTGAAAGCAATAGCACAGCTATTATTTATGTCTCGGTTATACAATCAATGCACATAGTAAATCATTCCCAAATTAATATACAACTTAAAATATTGAAAGATAAGTTAGGGTTACGTCACTTCCCCAGAATGGTGTTTAGCCACTCATGATCGGATGTCCAAGCTTGAACAATGATGAAATCGTCATCCTCCTCTCTGTATCGTCACCAATCGCCTTTATATTTCTCTCTGTGTCTCTCCTTCCAGAATGCCCTAGTTTCCTTCGTTTCGTCATTTTTACTTCGCGAAACCAAACAAATGGGACACCTCCCTTCCCAAAGTGGCAAGTGCACATAAGAAAATGGCACTTGCTCCTCACAAAGTGGCATTTGCCCCCAAAAAGTGGCAGCTGTGCAAATAGGGCAGAAAGTTGATGAAAACGTCCGTTTTAGGAAATTTTCGTGAAATATGAAATTGTGCAGAATTGAATTTCCTTCAACTAATACAGAGTTTGGGTCGTTTTGACAATCGTGTACAGAGTTATGGTCTGAATACCAACACGGGTCAAGGACTTTTTAGGCCTGAATTGGCCCAATCTTCAATACGAATGGGCTCGTGCTCCTTTCCTTCATTTAAATTTATTTGTAGCCCATTTCTTCAGTCCATTTAGTTTGGATCTTCAAGATAAACATATCTCTCATGGGTCAAGCTTCAGTGATAACTAAATGAGTACCATTTGTAGCCCGATTTCACCATTATTAATCAGAATTACCCTTTATCACCTGAAATTATAAAAAGATTAAAATTATTAATAAAAACATGAAAGAAATATTACTAAGACACTAATTCATATAATTTAGGAATATCGAATATGCAATATTCATTACTTATCACACCCCCAAACTTACAAATTGCTAGTCTCTTAGCAATACAAAACTAAAAATGAAGTAAAACAACTAAACTATTTCCTCTTTCGTGGGAGATCCGATTGCATTTAGCATATGCAACAAGCCTTTTAAACCCCTAAGTTACCCTTAGTGGATGAGTGAAGTCTCATGAGAGTTTTCAGAGATGTTACCCACAAACATGCCAAAATTTTTGTTTCAAACATTACTCAAGACGAAGACTACAAAATGCAATTAAAAGACTTGCATTCAAGAATACTTTCAAATCCCTAAACCCCATAATTCAAAACAACGGTTCTCACCCAAAATTTACATCAATCACAACTCAAAGAAACTAACTCTAGCCCCCTCATGAAAAGTGAACTAGCATTCATCAATGTGGTTTACCCCGGCCTTGAGTGAGCAATTACAAGTCCCTTCAATTTATTGGATCCCCTTATTGAATGTATCACTCAAAACATGAACACATGCAAATATTTTTTTTTTATTTTATATGGGTGTGCAATGCCCAGGTTTATTAGGCTTTCGAATTGATCCATATAGCGAGCTTTCAGCCTGTGACTCCCAAACCAAATGGCTTTAGGGTACTAGGTTTCAAGATACCTCGAGGGACCTAATAACTCAAATCAAAACGGCCACAAACCATAGACTAACCAATAACGCAATGCCTAGGTTTATTAGGCTTTCGAATTGGTCCATGTAACGAGTTTCAGCCTGTAACTCCCAAACCAAATGGCTTTAGGGCACCAGGTTTCAAGATACCTCGAGGGACATAATAACTCGAACCAAAACGGCCACAAACCATAGGATTATTCTTTTAAATTTTTTATTTTTTATTAATTTTTTTTTTTACAAGTGTAGCATGTTTAGAATGTTTATTCTCAAAGGATACCGACTTATATTCAGCACACATAATTGATACTCAAAGCCGAGTACAAACCCCACTAACTCTACTAGTGTGCATGTGAATTGTGAAAAGAACTAGAGTCAACCACTCTAAGTCATGTCAATGCAAATAACGACTTAAACCACTGTATTTAAACTATAATTTCTAGAAATTTTACACATACTCTACAATTTCAACTCAAGAACCTACATAAAGTACTAAACTCTGGATTGATGTTAAAACAAAACAACCTATAAAAAGAAACTACCAAACAATTCCTAAAAATCAATACAATAAAATAAAAAAAATGTCTAAAACATGCCACTATTTCACCTTCATATTTGAAACACAAGAAATGTATCGCCTTACCCCCAAACTTGAATGGTACAGTGTCCTCAATGTACAAGGAGAAGAAACATAGAGGAGAGTCAGAACGATATTACCATGAATAGGGGAGTGGCCAGATGGCAAACCAGTAGCTAGAAGTTAACAATGGTGTTCCCCCCCAAACTTGGGTGCAACATCCTATCAAAAGACACCACTATACAAGCCAAGTGAAATGAATGGGTTCATAATAAGAAATATAAAGAACAAACATGGAGAAAACAAGTAACGAAAGTGTTTTTTTTTTTTTTATGTGTGTCGTCATTCTCTAAACTGGTGGTTCCCAATTTTCCAAGATGCATATGTGATAAGATATTGATTATCCAGATACTCTAACGTATAGAGTACAAAGGGGCTGCCTTTCTTTAGTAAAGTTATACTGTGTTGAAGTAATCTCGACAGTATTAGGTATTAAAACCAGACTTTAAAAAAACGGAAATCATCAACTTTATCAAACAGATGACAAAATAGATACTTGGTACTACATACATAGTCAGGGAATGGATGGCAAAATTTTTATTATTTATAGATGTATTGAATTTTAATATTTGTATCTATATAGAAATATATATAAATATAATTTTTTTTATTTTATTTTTATTAACGAACCAATACACAAAATCATGAAAATAAAGGGTAAACGAAAAGAAGAAGAAGAAGAAGAAAGAAACCATAAAAAATAATATAAATAAATAAAACTAAAAATAAATAAATAAAAAATAACACAAAATAAAAATGTTCGACCTTACCCCCACCGTGAGACCACCAATACCGGATCGTCCTATTGCGGGGCAGACGTCGACGCTCCCCCAGAGTTTATATGCTCAACTTGCATGGCAAACTCAGCAAGCATCTTCTGAGTTTGGAGCTGATCCTCGTGTGCTTGACGAAAATGTGCATTCATGTCTGCACGCAATCCCTCTATCTCACCAGTAAGATAATTATAGTGTGCCTGGGTCATAACAAAAGGTGTTGGCTGCTGTTCTGGTATAGGCACACCCACATTACCCCGTATTGGAGTATCCTCAGCTACTGATTCTGCAACAATGTTTAGCTGGGCTCCAACTGCTCTAGGTAACCGACTGGTGCTCCTTGTCCAATCTGTAAGAGAAAAAGCAATGATGCCTCTCTCTATTGGCTCGGAGGCGAAAATTGGGAAATCATGATGTTGCAATATTTTGGTGATTAAATAGGGAAATGGGAGAGTCCAATTCTTTGCCGACTCTTTACTTTTCTGAACCAGCCCTTCATAAATAATGTAGAATTGCCCCCAAATGATGGCAGGGATGGATATCCACTGCTTCACATGAAAAGCATAGAGAGCTTCGAGAATTGCTCCTCGCCTCTGATTTGAATGCCCCATCGGATGAACGTTCCGGGATAATACAGAATCCACAAACCATAACTGTCTGGGAAGTCGAGAATGGGTTGTGGCATTCCTCTTATTATCAGCATACTGCCCGTTACACATGTTTTGGAGCATATCATGAAGATCTATATCCGAGAACTCCTTAAAAGTACTCCACAAATTGCTGGGCGTATCATCCCAAACCCCTAATGCCGCTTCAACAACGTCTATCTCAACTCGAATTTCATGCCTATTTATCGAGGTAAACAACACCCCCTGTTCATCTTTTGAAGATGTCATATTCTGATAAAATAGTCGGACAAGGCGAAGGTAATACACGTTGGATGCCGGAGTAAACAATGGCTCCAAAAGTCTATCTCTGAATGCTTGCACTCCCCATTTTGTATCCTCATGATTGAAGAAATCATCTACCATGAATGTAGTCTCTGGAGTGATTTTTTGCGAAGCCCATTCCGCTCGCACCACATCCTTAGCGCTCCGGACACGCTTTGGAGGTGGTGGATTGGAGGAAAAGACACCTTTCCTCGCCATCGGTAGAAGGTAAAGGGATGGGTACTTTGTTCAAGCACTTGGTAAGCACCGTAGGCCAATGCCAAAAATAAACTCACAAGGTGAAGATCGAATGTTGGACAAACAAAATCGTCTTGCAATATTCAAAGTTGCTCAAGATGTTGTGATCAATTTAACAAAGAATTGGATGATGATTGGACTCACAAATTAGAGTATAATTGCATATAGATAAACTGCCGCTGGTGGAGCTGCGGTGCAAGGTGGGCAAGGCTGGCTGGTGCACAGTGGCTAGGACAAAGGAAGCCGTGCGCTGGAGAGGGTAGTTGTGCACGCTGAAGGGGGGCCTGCCGTGCAGAGGGGTGCTACGGATGCGCGACAGAGGGCGCTGGTGCACTGCAGGGCACGCTGGTGGCACGCTGTGCGCTGGCTGGTGCGTTGGTGCAGCTGGTGCGCGCTGGTGCGGCTCTGCACTGGTGCCCTGCTGCGCGCTGGTGCAGCTTCTGGTGCAGCGCTGAGGGAGAGGATGGGTTGGTGCTGGTGCAAGGCTGCCGGTGACTGGATGCCCTTGCGATTTCTAGGGTTAGATGGTGGCTGGTGGTTAGTTGAAGATGACGTACGTTTTCGGAACAAAATGGGCTCCGGGCTTTTGTCATGGGCCGCAACAAAATGCGCATATGCGTAACTTTTAGTGATCTTCCTACGCAAGTGCGTCTTGTGGGCAGTAGGTCCAGGCAATTAGTGTCTTTAATTGCGCAAATGCATTCCAGCAAGCGTTATTGCGCTTTTTGTCCAGTAGACTCACTTTGAAAACCTGTAATTGGGCAGATGCGCTTTCGAAAATGCTTTTGCGCTTAGTAACCAGTAGGTTCACCTGTACTCATCAGCAAACACATTAAAAACGTCCATATAAAAAATAAAAAATAAAAACTAACTTTAAAACTTAACGAAACATGTACAACATATAAAAATAAAAAATAAATAAAGAATTAAACAAAATAAAATAATAAATAAATAAATAAATAAAAATGAAACACTCTATACAAAAATAATAATAATAATCATAATAAATAAATAAATAAAACAAAATTAATAAAATAATAAATAAAATAATAAAAATAAATAAAAATAAAAATAAAGTAGAATTACACTAAGAAGACCAAGTTTAACGTCCCGGCCGGACGGACACCAACTCTCATTCATCAAAATAAACGGGATCCGCCAACTCGACGACCTCCGCGTTTTCATGAAGCACCTCATTTTCAATGTAAAGTTTTAATCGCTGACCATTCACCTTTAGGACTTTACCTTCCTTGATATTCTGAATATCAACTGCTCCATGTGGAGACACGGATAACACAACATAAGGCCCTTCCCATCTCGAACGAAGCTTACCGGGAAAAAATTGGAGTTTAGAATTATATAACCACACTTTTTGCCCCGGTTCAAAGGATTTTCGCAGAATGTGCTTGTCATGAAATGCCTTAGTTCTTGCTTTATAAATTTTTGCACTCTCGTAAGCATTATTACGCAATTCTTCCAATTCATTCAACTGGAGTCAACGACTAGAGCCTGCTAATTGCATATCAAAATTAAACTTTTTAATTGCCCACATTGCTCTATGTTCTAATTCGACTGGGAGGTGACAAGGCTTCCCATAAACAAGTCGGTATGGTGACATGCCAATGGGAGTCTTGTAAGCTATACGATATGCCCAAAGAGCATCCTTAAGCCTCAATGACCAGTCTTTCCTATCAGGCCGAACAGTTTTCTCTAAAATTTTCTTAATCTCCCTATTTGACAGTTCAACTTGCCCACTAGTTTGGGGGTGGTAGGGGATGGTAACCTTATGAGTGACAGAGTACTTAAAAAGTAAAGTTTTAAAAAAACTATTACAGAAGTGCTTACCTCCATCACTTATAATTGCCCTTGGAGTTCCAAAACGACTGAAGATATTTTCTTGAATGAATTTAATCACCACTTTGTGATCATTCGTTCTGGTAGCCACCGCTTCAACCCATTTCGAGACGTAATCGACCCCAACTAGAATATATTCGAATCCAAAGGAGATTGGGAATGGTCCCATAAAATCAATGCCCCAAACATCAAATATCTCTACAACTATTATAGGGTTAAGTGGCATCATATCTCTCCTTGTCATGGCTCCTAACTGTTGACATCTCATGCACGCTCTACAAAACTGGTAAGAGTCCTTAAAGATTGAAGGCCAGTAAAAACCACATTGTAGAACCTTAAATGCAGTTTTTTGAGCACTGAAATGCCCGCCATAGGCTAAGGTATGACAGAAAGTAAACACACTGTGGACCTCACACTCAGGTATGCAACGCTGGATCACTTGATCCGAACAATATTTGAACAAGTTAGGGTCCTCCCAATAATAGGACTTGACCTGGGCATAGAAACGGTCTTTCTCATGTTTGAACCAATGAGGAGGAGTTTTACCTATTACTAGGTAATTCACAATATCAGCAAACCAAGGTTCCTTCTCATGAGTGACTGCAAAGAGTTGTTCATCCGGGAAGGAATCACATATAAGGGGTGTATTGCATATCGACTCAACGTGAATACGAGAAAGTTGGTCTGCAACCACATTCTCGGAACCCTTTTTATCCCTAATTTCATAATCAAACTCTTGTAACAAGAGTATCCATCTAATGAGTCGGGGTTTGGTTTCCTTCTTGGTCAATAAATGTTTCAGAGCAGCATGGTCAGAAAACACTACAACTTTAGACCCTAGAAGATATGACCGAAATTTGTCTAAGGCAAACACCACAGCTAGTAACTCTTTCTCGGTAGTGGTGTAATTCAATTGAACACCCGAGAGAGTTTTACTAGCATAGTAAATCACAACTGGCAACCTTTCTTTTCGTTGCCCCAAAACAGCACCTACGGCATAGTCTGAGGCATCACACATGATTTCAAACAGTAATGACCAATTGGGGGGTTGCATGATAGGAGCAGAGAATAGAAGTGACCTAAGCTTTTCGAAGGCTTCTAAACATGCATTATCAAAGTGAAAAGGAACGTCTTTAGCGAGTAGATTACACAATGGTTGAGCAATCTTACTAAAGTCCTTAATAAACCTACGATAGAAACCTACATGCCCTAAAAAGGAACGAATACCCCGCACCGAATTTGGTGGAGGTAGTTTAGAGATAAGCTCAACCTTAGCTCGATCAACTTCTATGCCCCTCCCTGACACTATGTGACCCAACACTATACCCTCTTGAACCATAAAATGGCTCTTTTCCCAACTTAACACCAAGTTGGTGTCTTTGCAACGTTTAAGCACAAGGGTTAAATGTTTTAGGCAACTATCAAATGAATCCCCCAAAACTGAAAAGTCATCTATAAAAACTTCGAGAAACTTCTCTACCATGTCTGAGAAGATAGACATCATACACCTTTGAAAAGTAGCAGGTGCATTACACAACCCAAAAGGCATCCGTCTATATGCAAATGTACCAAACGGACATGTGAAAGTCATTTTCTCTTGGTCATTAGGATCGACTGCCACTTGGTTATACCCAGAATAACCATCTAGAAAACAATAAAAACTCTGACCTGCAAGCCTCTCTAAGATTTGATCAATGAATGGCAAGGGAAAATGATCTTTTCGAGTGTTTGAATTCAACTTCCTATAGTCGATACATACCCTCCACCTGGTAGTGGTTCGTTGTGGCACAAGCTCTCCCTCAGAATTTAGAACCACAGTGATTCCAGACTTTTTGGGCACCACTTGAGTGGGACTCACCCACTTACTATCAGAGATTGGGTAAATGATACCCGCATCTAACAACTTCACCACTTCCTTCATCACTACCTCTTTCATGTTAGGATTTAAACGACATTGGGCCTCTCTCGAAGGTTTAGCATCTTCCTCTAGATGAATTCGATGCATACACACTGAAGGATCAATTTCCTTAAGGTCTACCACACACCATCCTATGGCTTCTCTATGCTCCCTAAGGACACCCAAAAGCTCACTCTTTTGGTCACTAGATAGGCTAGAGGAAATGATGACCGGAAGAGTTTTATTTAATCCTAAGAAAACATACTTAAGATTGTCTGGTAAAGGTTTTAGCTCTAGCTCAGGAGGAGATACTAAGGATGGAATCGGCGGAGTACTAGACAATCTAGGCAATGGTTCCTTAGCTGATCTCCAAGGCAAAAAATTAGCACTGGTTACACTTCCTAATAGAGTATTTACCTCACATATATTCTGATCTACATCAAAATCCTCACAGTCAAAATGGGCTAAACATGCCTCTAAAGGGTCTGTGGTCAAAATTAGTGAAAGTGAATTTTCCACAGCCTCTTCTATAAGGTCTATAGCATAGCACTTATTTTCATCTGCTTGATGTTGAGATGCATTAAATACATTTAACCTCACCTTCATATTCCCAAAAGAAATATCCATAACCCCCGTACGACAATTAATGCACGCATTAGCCGTAGCTAAGAAGGGATGACCTAGAATCACAGGAATGGACTTCGTAGGATCAGGTACAGGTTCTGTGTCTAGGACAATGAAATCGACTGGGAAATAAAATTTGTCCACTTTTATTAACACATCCTCAATAATCCCACGTGGTTGTTTTATTGATCTGTCTGCTAATTGTAAAACAACTGACGTGGGATTAAGCGCACCCAATCCCAATTGCAAGTACACTGAGTAAGGGATAAGATTCACACTCGCTCCTAAATCAAGTAGTGCCCTATCAACACCAACATCCCCTATAACACAAGATATGGTGGGTGCACCTGGATCTTTAAATTTAGGGGGAGTGTTATGCTGAATAATCAAGCTCACTTGCTCGGTAAGAAAAAAATTTCTTGGGACACTCCCCTTGAATTACGCTTTTGAGTGCATAAATCTTTCAAGAACTTTGCATATGTTGGGATTTGTTTTATAGCATCAAGGAGAGGAAGATTTATTTTTACCTGCTTAAAAACTTCTATCATATCTTGCACTTTCTCCCCTTGTTTCCCAAAAGGTGCCAACTCTTTGAGACGTGTAGGGAATGGAGCTTTGGGCTCAAATGTTGTCTCAAGAGTTTGAGTAGGTGGAGAAAGTGTTGCCTTATTAATTTTAGACTCTAGATTAGGCCTCTTTTCCATTTCACTCTCAACCTCTTTCTTCTCTTGCACCTTATTATCTAACACTCTCCCACTCCTTAAGGTGGTAATAGCCTGAACATGCTCATGATGATGGCCACTGGCAGCGGCATCATCAATTGCATATTACCCTCTAGGATTAGTTATTGGCTGACTTGGCAATTTTCCTTCCTCTCTACGATTCAAAGTGTTAGCTAGTTGCCCCATGTGAGCCTCTAGCTTAGAGATGGATTGAGAGTGGGAATGAAGTAACTGAGTGTTCGATTTAAGTAACTGAGTACGAGTGTAGAGTCTATCTAATGCCGCTAACAATTTATCCTCAAAAGCTGAATTGCGAGGTGGATGCTGGGAAGTTTGATGATAATATTGATTCTGGGGCATATTAGATGGAGGATAAGCAGATTGACGACCCGACTGAAAACCTGACATAGGAACTGGTCCTTGGGACTGAGGGACAGGATTGTTTAGAGATGGACTACGCCATGAGAGATTTGGATTATTCCTCAAACCTGGATTATATATATTAGAATATGGATTGTTTCCAGGTCTAGAGAAAGCACCATTAACTTGTTCTGGATTGGATTCAGGAATTTGCCCCGACATGGGACAATCTATGGAATAATGTGACGGATTAGTGCAGATATCACATCCTTCCTGTAAGATAGGAGAAGGGGTCGAAAATTGACTAGCCACCATGAGTTGATCGACTTTTCTCGATAATTCATCCACTTTGGTGGAGACATCGAGTGATGTGCCTATTTCGAACACTCCTCCAGTTTTGCGAGAACTACTTGTTCTAACTCAACTGGCGGAATCATGTTGTGTGAAATTTTCACTCAGATTCACAAACAATGTCCATGCCTCATCCTCATTCTTAAGCATGAATGTACCCCCACAAGTTGCATCTACTATTTGCCTATATGACTCAATCAACCCATCATAAAAAAATTGTACAAGTTGCCACTTAGGAATATCATGATGAGGGCACTTTCTAAGCAAATCACCATATCTCTCCCATGTATCATGGAATTGCTCCCCTTCTATTTGAGAAAAACTGGTAATGGATCGCCTCATTTGATTTGTTTTCCCTATTGGAAAGTATTTCTTGAGGAACTCTTGTTGCAATTGTGCCCAAGAGGTGATCGTATTCGGTGTTAATGAATTCCACCAGTTTTTAGCTTTATCTTTTAGAGAGAATGGGAAGAGATGCATCCGTAAAGCATCATCAGAAAAATTCTGGATTTTAACAGTTGAACAAACTTCTAAGAAGTCATCAAGATGCTTATACGGATCCTCATTATTAAGTCTATAAAAAGATGGGAGCATTTGTATAACGCTAGACTTAATCTCATAATTTACTACTCTGACATTAGGAAATTGCATGCAGGATGGGGATGTATATGCCCCAGGAGCGAAGTGCTCCTTAAGGGCTCGAGGATTGTGCTCAGCCATATTTTCAGTCTCAATCTCAGTCTCAGATGAATGTTCTTCCTCTAGGTCTTGGACCCTAATTTCTCCCCTATGTTGATGTAAGGTTCTTTCAAGTTCAGGGTTATATGGGACTATTGGTGTATCTAGAGACCGACAACCCAACATATACCACAAGTAAGGACTAAGAATTAACTAAAAAAATAAAAATAAATAAATAAATGAACAAATAAATAAAATAAAATAAATAAGAAAAGAAACTAAAATAAAATATAATTAAATAAATAAAATAAAATAATAACAAATGAAAGCAAAGTACTAACTAGAATAAGCAAGCACAAGTAATTTGAATATGAAAAGCTCACAGAGAGTTGCGATTAATTCCACTCCTCTATTCACGGTTCGTAACCAAAAGCACCTATACTCGAAAAATAAAAAAAAAATGAAATGGATCAGAAAAGAATAAAGAAAAATCCTAACTTAATAATTAAATTAAAACTAATCTTTAAAACTAGGCACCAAAACGATTCAAGCAAGTCCCCGGCAACGGCGCCAAAAATTGATGTGATTTCAATTCTACTTAACCACTCACAATAGAACGAGTCCTCGTAGGACAGGGCTATATAGAGGGTGTCGAACCTCAAGGACTTGCAAGGTTGAATTGTTATGTTACTCAGTCTTTGAATTAATTCTAAAATAATTGAAAAACAATTATTGATGTTTGATCTTGAAATTAATTGAGAAAATTAAAGCTTTTTATAAATTGGTGTTATGAAATTTAATCAGGAATAGAAGGTCCTGGGAACTGACTTCACCACTAACCCTCTAACAATGACAATTGTACTAAATTGGGACGTTTACTTTATGCATTCAGAAAAGAATGGCTACAAGCCCAATTCAATTCTATCAAGAGAATTCGTTCAACATTCAATTAAGCATAACTCGTATTCGCTTAGTATGGCCTATACATCTGACTAATTAATGATGTTATAACCCATCTTTGCTTAGCACAAATTATCAAAAATCTAAATTGAACGACATGTGAAAACTATTGTATAACCTGTCTTAACAAAATCACAGAAGTTGAAAAGAGTAAACCCTAATCATTGCAAATTTGGATTCATTCTACAAGAATAAGACTAAACATGCAATGAATCAATACAGTTAAATTGAAAGCAATAGCACAGCTATTGTTTATGTCTCGGTTATACAATCAATGCACATAGTAAATCATTCCCAAATTAATATATAACTTAAAACATTGAAAGATAGGTTAGGGTTACGTCACTTCCCCGGAATGGTGTTTAGCCACTCATGATCGGATGTCCAAGCTTGAACGATGATGAAATCGCCATCCTCCTCTCTGTATCATCACGAATCGCCTTTATATTTCTCTCTGTGTCCCTCCTTCCAGAATGCCCTAGTTTCCTTCGTTTCATCGTTTTTACTTTGCGAAACTAAACAAACGGGACACCTCCCTTCCCAAAGTGGCAAGTGCGCATAAGAAAATGGCACTTGCTCCTCACAAAGTGGCATTTGCGTCCAAAAAGTGGCAGCTGCGCAAATAGGGCAGAAAGTTGATGAAAACGTCCGTTTTAGGAAATTTTCGTGAAATATGAAATTATGCAGAATTGAATTTCCTTCAACCTACACGAAGTTTGGGTCATTTTGAAAATCGTGTACAGAGTTATGGTCTGAATACCAACACAGGTCAATGACTTTTTAGGCCTGAATTGGCCCAATCTTCAATGCGAATGGGCCCGTGCTCCTTTCCTTTATTTAAATTTATTTGCAGCGCATTTCTTCAGTCCATTTAGTTTGGATCTTCAACATAAACATATCTCTCATGGGTCAAGCTTCAGTGATAACTAAATGAGTACCATTTGTAACCCGTGATGTGGCTAAACTCAATTGTATTTGTAAGCTTAATTTTGCCATTTTTATCAAAATATAATTTAACCACTCGCAAGAGCACTAATCTTTGTAGATAAGGTTCTATATAGAGGGTATCGATCCCACGAGAACTAGTCGCAATTATCTTAAAGAAAGATTAATTCCACTTTAATCCTAAAAACAGGTTTTTGAATTTTTGTTATAAATTATTGCATGAATATAAAAATAATAAAATTAAAGAGTTTAAAGTTGGGAGTGAGGACTAGGGTTGGTTTCCACCACTAGCCATTCACATGTTCATAAGTGTAGCAAGCATGGGATTCATTAATTAAATGCCTGACAATGTCATTAGGCTTGTGACCTCAATGACATATCAAAAGATCAATGTGTTTGTCCACCTATCATAATCCATCTTCAATAACCATAGCTCTTCAACCTAACTAACTATCTAATTACCCTACTCTCTAAGTGAACCTACATGCATCCAAGCTACCTTATCTTGGCATGGTTTATACAAACAAACACAATACATTCATTTAAACACCATTATCTAGCCATCATTTGCACTTCTTGTGGAATATGCAAATGTTGTGCATTCATATGGAAGAATCTATTCTAAGACAAGAATAAAACCAAAACCACATGAATATATAGAAGAAATGTATTAGTGTACATGGTCACTAGGCTAAATAATCAACATTTAATTACAAATTCCAAGTGCTACAAAAAGGAACATGTTTACATGGCTAGGGCTTCAACAACACCCTAGTATGGAAGTTAGTTGCTCATGGTTGTCTTGCACTCTTCCATTGATGGAGAAGATGAAGCTTCTTGGTCTGGTTCAGCTCCTTCTCCTCTCTCCCGAAAGTCTCTCCCTTGATGGTCTGATGTGTGTTGAGAGATATATGAGATATATGGCTATTTTGTGCTTTTAGGCTTCCTTTTCCAACTTTGGGGCCCACCATATATATATATCACTATATATATCCCTTGTATCAAGAAGGTCCCCAAGGGTCTTGTTCAAGTCAGACAATCCCCCTAAGTCGTGCAAAAAAAGGGAGATTTTGTTTCAAGTGGGAAAGCAGGTGAGCAAGTGGACAAGTGGCTTCTGCAGAATCTCGATCAATCGAGATCGAATCTCGATTGATCGAGATTTCAATCAATCGAAATTAGATCTCGATCAATCGAGATTTCGATTAATCGAGATCAACATCTCGATTGATTAAGATGCCTTTGGCTGCAATTTTTGATTTTTCTCTTGAACTGCAAAAAGCCTCAAACTTTGCTCCTTTCACTACAAGACCTGTAAAACATCAAAAACACAAAAATACCATAAATATATCTCGATAAACGCAAAAACGGAACTAACATATGCAATAAAGAGGGTTCAAATGCATAGAATTGAACACTTATCAGCCCGATTTCACCATTATTAATCAGAATTACCCTTCATCGCCTGAAATTATAAAAAGATTAAAATTATTAATAAAAATATGAAAGAAATATTACTAAGACACTAATTCATATAATTTAGGGATATTGAATATGCAATATTCATTACTTATCAGCATTGAACACATTAAGCTTGACATTCATGTTGCCGAATGAAATATCTATGATCCCTGACCTACAATTTATGCAGGCATCAGCTGTAGCTAAGAAAGGTCGACCAAGGATCACTGGAATGTGCCTCTTCGGATTGTGAACCGACTCAGTGTCAAGTACAATGAAATCAACAGGAAAGTAGAACTTGTCCACTTTAATGAGCACATCTTCTATGATTCCTCGGGGTTGCTTTGTTGATCTGTCTGCAAATTGTAATACCACCGAGGTAGGCTTCAATTCTCCCAAGCCCAATTGTAAGTACACTGAATAGGGTAGCAAGTTCACACTTGCACCCAAATCAAGAATTATCCACATGGTGCTCCCCAATAATGCATGAGATAGTTAGAGCACCAGGATCTTTGTACTTGGGAGGAGTGCACTGCTGAATTATAGAACTCACTTGTTGTAGCAGCATCACTTTCTTAGCATAAGGAGGAATTTGTTTGATGGCATCAAGGAGTGGCAAATTAATCTTCACTTGTCGAAACACCTCCATCATGTCATGCAGCTTGTCCCCTTGCTTCCCCAATTTAGATGCTTCAAGGAAACGTTGTGGGAAAGGAGCCTTGGGCTCATAAGGAATTTCAGCACTTGGACTTGTGGTCACTTTTTCTTCTTCTTTCTTCTCACCCACCTTATTATCAATTACCTTCCCACTTCTCAAAGTGGTAATGGCTTGGACTTGCTCATGGTGTGGGTTGCTTGTGGAAGCTTGCATCCCTCTTGGATTAGCAATTGGTTGACTAGGGAGCTTCCCTTCTTCTCTTCTACATAATGAAGTAGCAAGTTGTCCAAACTGAGATTCCAGTTTGGCAATGGATTGAGAATGCAAGTGCACTAGCTGAACTGTAGATTGTACTGTTGCTGCAGTAGCTTACACTGTCTCTATAAGAGAATCAAGCTTGTCAAATTTAGACAAGGTAAGTGTTAGCTTGTCTTCAATAGCAGAAATTCTTTGGGCCATAGGACTTTGTGTTTGATACTACTGTTGAGGTACAAAAGTCCTAGGTTGATATGATGGTTGCATTGCTACCCCTTGATTACTGTAAGAAAAACCAGGATGATTCCTCCATGTAGGATTGTAAGTATTACCTCGTGGAGGATTCATTGGTCCAGTGAAAGTAGCTTGAACTTGCTCTTGTTGAACATCAGAAAATTGCCCCATTAAAGGACAATTGCTCACATTATGCATAGGACTAGAGCAAAAATTCACAAGGGCCTAGCAATGAAGAATTTGAAGTAGAAGGAGTTTGATTGGCAGCCATAATTGCTGCTACCTTCTTTGCAATTAAATCAATATCAGTTGGCATAGCTTCTGAAGCACCAACCTCATAAATTCCATCAGTCTTCCTTGTAGTGGCATGTCTGCTAGAACGAGTAGAGGACACATGTTGTAGACAGTTGTCACTAAGATTTTCAAATAAGGTCCATGCCTCTTCTTCACTCTTCAACATAAAAGTACCTCCACAAGATGCATCAACCATCTGTCTGTTGGCTTCTGTCAGCCCTTCATGAAAACTCTGCACTAGTTGCCATTTAGGAACTTGATGATGGGGACACTTCCTCAGAAGGTCCTTGAATCTTTCCCATGTCTCATAAAATTGTTCCCCCTCATGTTGGGAGAAACCAGTGATAGCACGTCTGAACTGATTGGTCTTCCCTATTGAAAAATACTTCTTGAGAAACTCATGTTGCATCTGAATCCAAGTCCTGATAGAACCTGCCGGTAGAGAATTAAACCAATACTTTGCTTTATCTTTCAGAGAGAATGGAAAAAGTCTCATTTTGAAAGCATCTTCAGAGAAGTTGTGAATTTTTGTAGTTGAGCACACTTCAATGAATTCATCTAGATGCTTGTAAGGGTCTTCTTGAGTCAGCCCAAAATAGGATGGTAGCATCTGAATAATGCTGGACTTGATCTCATAATTCTGTGCTATGACATTAGGCAGTTGAAAACCCGCTGGTGATGTATATGTCTCAGGAACATAATAGTCCCTAAGCAATCTAGCCCTTTCTCCATCAGCATTAGGAACAAGGTTGTTATTTCTCTCTCCTGCCATGTCTTCAATTATTTCTTCCTCTTGCACAATTGTATCAACAGAGATGTTCCTCTGTTGTCTAAGAGTACGTTCAGGCTCAAGATCAAGAGGTATTAAAGGATCAACTACAGAACGACGACCTTGCATATATTAGCCAAAAGCACCTGAAAAGAAAAGAAAAACAAAATTTAAAACAAAATATAAAAATTTCCTAAACTAAAAAAATCCAATTAAAATTAATTATGTAAAATCCAATCAATCAAATAGATAAACCCCGGAAACGGCGCCAAAAATTGATTCATGTGGGAGTGTGACTCAAAAAGTATATCAATTAAAAATTTCCACTCTTCGCAATAGAACGAATTCCTTACAGAATAGGGCTATCGAAAGGGGTATCGTACCTCAGGGATTATAGTCTGATGAGTTGGAATACTGAATTAATTCTAATTAAATTTATAAGAAAAGAATTCTGATTTTTAAACTAAACTAATTAAAAAGGTAAAATAAAATAAATCAAAGTAAATAGATAGTGAAGATAATATGAGAGAAACCTAGGGTATTTGACTTCACCACTAACTCCACAATCAATGGTCAATTGAATCAACTATGGGAAATTACATCATGCATAAGTGGTGTTGGTGGCTACAAGCTCACCTTCATCCGTCAAGAAGATAACATATGATTAAGGCTAAGCCATGGACTATCTTCGATTGGCATGGGCCATCTGCCTAACTACTCTAATCTAGGGTGCAGTATGGTTCATCTTCTCTAGGCATAATCCATCAAAGCTCATAATAATATATTCAGTGATTACCATTGTGTAATAATCTTTCTCATGATCATAGAAAATAAGAGAGATTGAGTTCAATAACAACAACTAAATATCTAAGACAAGATAAGAAATCATTGAAACTGAATTTACAAGACTTTTATTGCTCAATTCTATAATAAGAATCCTCTAAATAACATAATCTATGCATGTATACAAAGGTCCCCAATAATTAAAACAATCAAACCATTGATTCTTTGTTAGGGCTACATCAAAACCCTAATGGATGAACTAGCCGCTCATGGTAGAAGAAGAAGTTTCAACTGTTGAGGAAGAAGGCATCATCTTCATGAATTATGCAGATGACTTCGTTCTCCAATGGCTCTACAAATATGTTTCTGTTCTCTTCAGCCCTCTCAGACTCTCCAATCTCTGTCAAATCACTCCCAATCCACCCTCAACTCAGCCTCCAAGTCTTCACTTTATTCCCCAAGAGAATACACCAAAGTCCTAATCCAATTAGGAATAAATTAGGGTTTCCTGCAGCACTAATCAGGTGGATTTTTTCTGCTGAATTCGGCCCAACTTTTGACCCACTAGAAGTCCGATTTACGGAATTTTCGTGAAATACAAAAGTGTGCAGAATCAAATTTCGTTCAACCTTACACGAGAACTCTGTCGATTTGAGGCTCGAAAATAAGACTTCTGGTCCATTTTTCAAAATGGGATTAAGACTGTATTATGCGCAGATTTGGGCTTCAGGCCCGAAACCTTCTTAAGCAGTTGTAATTCTTTTGGACCTCTTCCTTGGGCTGATTTGAGTTGAAATAAATGGTTGAGTGAATCTCCTTGATGTAGCCTTCATCTCACCATCTTGGATGTCTTCTTTAAAAGCTCAAAAGCTTGGTTTTAACTAAATAATCATTAAGGCCCTGAAAATACATAATATACTAAAACGAAATAAAATAACAAAATAATCTATCACTAAGAGAATAAAATACATAAGTTAAGAGGCTAGAATGCGTAACATTCAACGCCTATCACATCATCCCAGCAATGTCGCCACATCGTCTGCCTGATGGTACGAAAGAAGACCGCCGAGACGCCCAAGTAACCCACGTGAGACCCATGCCAGACAAAAATTCAGTTCCGTTAAGATGAGCATAGGTAACACGTAAGCACACGATGCCCTCCTAAGACCCATGCCGAGCGAGACCACGTCTGAATGGGAGTACTGCGAGCGAGGTATAGAAAACAAGCATGCACGACGATGCCCTCATGAGACCCTTGCCAAGCCAAGCAAGGCATTGGTAACATGAGATTAACCGTTGAGCATCACGATAACTAACCATCGAACCACCCGACATTGAGCATGCTGGGACCATTGAAACACCAAGAAGCACCTCTGAATGACGAATGCATAGGCATGTCCACCAAAATTGTTGAAAGTGATGGCCTGTAAGTAAGGGTGTCCACTCCCAAGCATGCGTCACGCACCACATGCACGCCCCACCGATCGCATGCCATGCCAGGCAAGACGCATGCTACTAAGGCATGCATGTGAGACAAGACACATGCTTGTAAGGTGGACGCCTAAACTAGCAGAACGGGCTAACTTGGCATGCGGTGCACGCCACATGCTACTGGGGTGCACGCCCCTGACAGCCCTCCACACCTTCAACTACCCACCTCTCCTATATATGCAAAAGTAAATTCCACAGCTCTGATAGGAGGAAACATCACCCCTGCTTGAGGAGTCATAATGGAATTTTTCTTAACAAAATAACTTTTTTGGTGAATTTTTTTTTGAAATGTCAAGAAAACAATAAAGGCAATTAAAAAAATGAAATAAAATTTCTGAGACCAGGAAATTTATTAAATAATTTTTTTAATAAATAAATAAATAATAAAAAATAATAATAATAAATCATAGAAAATTATTTTCTTTTAATGTTCGCAAGGAGATCAATAGGAACCCCACTAGAGTTTATACGTGGTTAAAAAATAAATTTTTGAGACCCTAAAATTTATTTATTAAATTTCTTTTAATAAATAAATAGTAAAAAATAATAATAAAATCCTAGAAAATTATTTTGTTGTAATCTTCGCGAGGAGATCAATGGGAACCCCACAAGAGTTTATCCAAAGCCGAACCCCGGGAAATTATTATATTTAAAATAATTTAAGAGAATACCAAAAATATCGTTGATGTATAATTCTCCGTCCCCGCTCAATGGGAACCTCGCCAGGGGTTGGCATTGGTTTAGGTAGAAACAGAACCCGAAGAAACCCCGAGAAATACTGCATAGTTCTTGCTGCTTGTCGCGTGGTGGCATGCCCTGGCACGGGGCGCGGCACCCCGTTGCGCTCAAGCGTGCCACACGAAGTGCCATCGGTGGCGCAACATGGCGTGCCAGCGGTGGCGCGTGGCGTGCCCCACCTTAACCTCATTTCATGAAAATTAGGTGTTAGGTTAAAACGGTCTACATTTTTGTTTAGTCTTTGAATATGGTACGAGCTTTCCCTAAATTTGTCCTTAAAGACACAAACACGCACACATGCATTGAATTATGGGGCATATGTCGTATGGAGAATTTTGAAAATGTTTGTCTTTATTGGAATAACTTGAAGAACGAATTACTTTAGAAAAATCAAAAGCTAAAAAAATTGGAAAAGAAAAATTGAAGAAAACAAACAAAATAAAATTGGCAATAATCCTTCTCGCTCATTAAACCAGACCTCTGTGCCTCAGGAAGTATGGAGTGTTCACGTCTAAAAAGTGTGCAAGGTTGAGCAATAAGGAAACAATTGGCTCGTTTAAGTTCGTAGCCTAGTGAGCTCGGTTATTAAATTCGAGGGGTGCTTCTTCACCCAATGCCCTAAAAAACCATTCAATTTAGCAGTCATTGACCCAACGCTACTACATGGGCTTACTAGAAAGCTTAAAGGACTTAGGCATTGCACAACCGATTGTGCATAAGTGTTTTTAAATATTTTTGCAATTAACATTATACTTTTGTGATCTGTTTCGAAAGGTTGGTTCTTTCAAGAGGGATGTTCTTTTTTCCATTAACGACAATAAACCACGCACTTAAATGTATGTTCACCTTTGAAAGAGGATTTTAGGGTGTGCACTTGTATGTGTTTTAAACTGACCATTATGTGAGGACTGCCGCCTAATTCTGATTTTCAATGGTTTATATCTATTGATGTCCATATAGCTCCATAATTCTTTTTGCATTTATCATTTGAACATCAATTGGGGTATCACTTTTTCTAGATGATGCCTAAACAAACTATAATTTTTACATATTTTTGTGAGTTTAACAAGCATGATAAACTCAATGAGACTTCACTCGTCCACTAGACGTGTCTAGGAGTTTAAAAAGCTTGTTGCACTCGCTAAATGCAACCGGATTTTTCACGAAAGCAGAAGTAGAGTAATTGCTTTATTTTATTTCTTTTTGTATTGCTAAGGAACTAGCGATATCTAAGTTTGGGGGTGTGATAAGCGTTGAATGTTATACATTCTCGTGCCTTTACTTATGTATTTTAATCCCATAGTTGTACATATTGTATAGTTTTTACGTGTTTTTATGTTTTTGATGATTTCAGGTTCAAACGCAAAATTCGGCGCAATTCAACTCCTTTCCTATCATGCTTTATGGAAATATGTTCTAACTTCAATGAATATAAGATTTTTATGTATTTTTGTGTATATGTCTCTTGCATTAAGCCTTATATCAATATAAGTTTACAAATTCTTCATGTTCATGTGAGTAATTTATCTTTCTTGTCTTAGAATGCTTACTTTTCCCACATAATCTTCAAACAGTTGTAAGTTTCACAAGGACTACAAGTGATGACCTGAGACTAGTTTTCACTATAACATGCATAGCTAGATTTGCATAATCCATGATAAGATATGGTAAATTAGCTACACTTAGTTAATTAGGTATTTAGGTAAGTAGGTAGGTAGAGAATTTACACGTGTCGAAGTTGAATTATAGTATTTTAAGGTGCATGTATCCTTTTGACGGTAGCATTGTAGGCCATAAGCCATTTGCACCACTTAGTACACAATTACATGATTCCCCCAAATTATTATAAGCGTGGCATATTATGAGGCTAGTGGTGAAGTTTCAACTCTAGTCCTTTACTCTTCTCTCAAACTCCGTATTTTAATTATCTTTTATGCTTTTAAAGTAGAGTAAGAAAATAACCCACACCCAGTTGTGATTTAAATAAGAACCAACCCTCAACCTTCAGCGAATTATTCTTACATAGTCTCTGTGAGATTGACACCCTCAACTTAGAGCCTTATCCTTCAAGGATTCGTTCTATTGCGAGTGGTAAATTATAAATTGCAAAAGTTCGCCACACACAACATACACCATTGGGGGTTAGTACGGTTTTACGGGAATGTTGTAGTCAGGTCAATATAGACATTGGTAGACTCAGATTCTTGGCAGACCTGTTGATCTAGGACATGAATTCATATGATGTCATACTTGGGATGGATTGGTTATCATATTATCATGCCCAGGTTAATTTCCATGATAAGGTAATTGTTTTTGTTATACTTGATTAGGAGATGTATTTGGTTGCTATGCTGCAATCAAATGGAGGGTCTAGCACTCACTTGTTCTTTATTAGTGAGGAGTCTCTAGAGGGAATTATAGTTTCTATGCATTCCATTCTAGTGATGCGAGACTTCCAGGATGTGTTTCAGGAAATTCCAGAGCTACCACCGAGTCGTGAGATTGATTTTGTGATTGATTTAGCCCCAGGAACTAGACCTATTGCTAGGGCCCCATACAGAATTGCGCCTATGGAAATGAGGGAACTGAAAGACCAAATTCAGCAACTTCTCAGTCAAAAATTCATTCGCAGGAGTACTTCACCGTGGGGAGCACTAATACTATTTGTGAAAAAGAAGGATAGGTCTCTTCACCTTTGTATATACTGCAGAGAGTTTAATAAGGTCACAATCCGCAACAAGTACCCGTTGTCAAGGATTAATGATCTGTTCGATTAGCTGAAAAGAGCCACCTAATTCTCGAAGATAGATTTGAGATTCGGGTATCATCAGCTCCGAGTTAGGGAACATGATGTACCGAAGACAGCCTTTCTTACCAAATATGGATCTTATGAGTTTCTGGTTGACAAACGCCCCAACTGTCTTCATGGATCTGATGAATAAAGTGTTCAGTGTCTACTTAGATCAGTTTGTTATTGTCTTTATCGATGACATTCTGGTTTATTCTAGGTCAGAGGAGAATCACGTCAGACATCTCAGTATTGTTCTGCAGACACTAAGAGACCATTAGTAAATTATCATGAAATAGTCAAAAGAATTGAATGCAAGTTGTCGGGTGTGAACCATGAAGGTGGATGATAAGTGTTCAATTCTATGCATTTGAACCCTCTTTATTGCATATGTTAGTTCCGTTTTTGTGTTTACCGAGATATGTTTACGGTATTTTTGTGTTTTTGATGTCTTGCAGGTATTGGAGTAAATGAAGCAAAGTTGGAAGCTTTCTGCAGTCAAGAGAAGAAATCAGAAAATGCAGCCAAGGCATCTCGATCAATCGAGATGTTGATCTCGATTAATCAAAATCTCGATCAATCGAGATGCTGCAGAGCCCACTTGGCCACTTGCTCACCTGCTCTCCTACTTGTAACAAAATCCCCCTTTTTGCACGACTTAGGGGGATTGTCTGACTTGAACAAGACTTTTGGGGGCCTTCTTGATACAAGAGATATATATAATGATATATATATATATGGTGGGCCCCAAAGGAGAAAAAGGAGCCAAAAAGCACCAAAAGCCACACATATCACATATATCTCTCAACACACATCAGGGAGGAAGAGAGACTTTTCGGGAGAGGAAGAGAAAGAACTGAACCAGACCAAGAAGCTTCATTCTCTTCATCAATGGAAGGGTGCAAGGCAACCATGAGCAACTAACTCTTCTACTAGGGTGTTGGTTTCAACCCCTAGCCATGTAAACTTGTTCATCTTTGTAGCTCTTGGGATTTGTAATTAAATGTTGATTATTTAGCCTAGTGATTATGTACACAAATACATCTCTTATATATATTCATTTGATTTGGAATTTATTCTTGTCTTAGAGTAGATTTTGTCACTTGAATGCACAACATTTGCATATTCCACAAGAAGTGTAAATGATGGCTAGATAATGGTGTTTAAATGAATGTGTGATGTTAGTTTGTATAGACCATGCCAAGACAAGGTAGTTTGGATGCATGTAGTGTTCACTTAGAGAGTAGAGTAATTAGGTAGTTAGTTAGGTTGAAGAGCTATGCTTGTTGAAGATGGATTATGATAGGTTAGCACACACATTGATCCTTTGATATGTCATTGAGGTCACAAGCCTAATGACATTGTTAGGCATTTAATTAATGAATCCCATGCTTGCTACACTTATGAACATGTGAATGGCTAGTGGTGGAAACCAACCCTAGTTCTCTCTCCCAACTTTAAACTCTTTACTTTTCTTGTCATTTCATTCATGCAATAGTTTTTAAACACAAATTCAAAAATCTGTTTTTCGAATTAAAGTAGAATTAATCTTCCTTTAAGACAATTGCGAATAGTCCTCGTGGGATCGATACACTCTATATAAAACCTTATCTACAAAGATTCGTGCTCTTGCGAGTGGTTAAATTATATTTTGATAAAAATGGAAAAATTAAGCTTACAATATAATTTAGTTCCGACCACATCAGTGGATGAAAAGAATGAATTTAATGGAACAAAAATAATTATTACTTTAGATTTTTCAAAATGCTTTTGGTAGATTAATCTGACGCTTCAACACATACTAGCCAGCTTTATTCACGTGCACCCCTCTTTCTCTCTTTTACATTTGGACTGTTCTCTGCATCTCTTTCAGAGTTTTAGCACTCTTCATCTAGTGCATGTCTTTGGACCAGTTATTGGGTTATTCAATTCTTTTGACTATTTCATGGTCATTTAATCAAGGAGACCAAAATAGAGAATGCAACAAGGAAGATAAAAAAAATGGGAGGCGATATTCTCGCACTCCCAATTTCTACAATTGCACTCCACCTAGCTTTTTCTTTTAAAGGAAATGACCCTAAACTAATTAATCAACATCCCTTATTTTATAATACCACAACTATCCTTTATATTATAAATTTAAATTCTTTTTCACATTCTTTACATTTTTTTAATCTTGTCAAAAGAGATAACTTTCTCTTAGGTCTTTTTTTTTTTCCTGTCCTGTCAAAAAAGATAATTTATTCAAGATAACTTTTTTTTTTTTGGCTTCTTCCAATATAGATAATTTCTTTTTTTTGAACCTATCAAAAGATATAATTTATTCAATAACGATAACTTTGTTTTGGGTACTCTCAATGTAAATAATTTATTCAACAAGAATAAATTTTTTAGGTACTTTTTTTTGGGTCCTTCAAAAGATAATTTATTCAACAAGGATAACTATTTTGTGGGTACTTTTTAATTTGTAATTCCTACCAAAAGAGATAATTTATTCAACAGAGATAATTTTTTTTATCTCATCCCAAAAGAAATAATTTTTTTTTCGTCTTATCAAAAGAAATCATTTATTCAACTTATATAACTTTTTTTTGGATCCTGTAAAAAGAGAACTCTTTTTTTTTGGGTTATTATTTTCCAAGTATTTCTTTTGGATCGTGTCAAAAGAGACAGAAAACATTAAAGATAAGAGAGAGAGGATGTCTGAAAGGCTTGTTTAGTATTTTTAAAAAAGTTAAACAGTCGAAGTGAAAGTTAGAAATGACATTTCATTTAAGATGGGAGTGTAAACGTAAAAAATAAAAGTGCAAATATGACCTCCCTAAAATAATAATAATAACAAAAGATAAAAAGGGATCCCATCATTTTGATAAAGTGAATTAACGTGGTTAAAGACTTTTAATCAACAGAAATGATAATTTTAATATTTAATTATAATCTTGTATGATTTGATAATTTTGATAATATGAAAAGTGTAACAGGAAAATATAGATATACCATAAAGAGGTTGAGTAAAGTACAAGTGTTATCAGAGTCCTTATATTTTCACTGCCTAAAAGGACACTCCTTCTCATACATTAATTAAAGTATGTCAAGTCATGTGACTTGAAAAGTTTGAAAGAGTAAAGTGATAATAATCTATATCTATATAATATATATAATATAGAAGTTTAGTATAACAAAGACAAAAGAAACAATTTAACAGTTAAGTGATTAAAAAAACAATCATATGGTTCGAAATATCTTTTGTTATTCACGGTCTAAAATCACTCTATCTAACAGTCAGTGAGTGCGTGATAGTGCTGTAGGCACGGACATAATCTATATAATATAGATATAATAAGGACAAAAAATCCAATCTAACGGTCAAAAGTGGTTAAAAAACCAATTATGTGATCCAAAATGTCTTCTGCTATATACGATCTAAAATCCTTCTATCTAACAGTCACGATTACGAGTGCGTGATAGTGCCTACGGGCATACACTAGTATGTAGGGGTGCACATGGTACGGTTCCTTACGGTTCTTGGTAGAACCGGAACCGTTCCCAACGGTTCCTTAATTTTGGAACCGGAATCGGAACAGTTGAGTTCAGTACGGTACGATTCGGTTCTGGTTCTTCAACGGTTCTTTGTCAATTTTTTTTTTTTTTTAAAAAAATATTAGCAAGATACATACTCAAATTTGTGCACCACTGATTCGTGTGTGAGTGTGACTCAAAAAGTATATCAATTAAAAATTTCCACACTTCGCAATAGAACGAATTCCTTGCAGAATAGGGCTATCGAAATGAATGGGTATCGTACCTCAGGGATTTTGTTCTGACGAGTTGGAATACGGAATTAACTCTAATTAAATTTATAAGAAAAGAATTCTGATTTTTAAACTAAACTAATTAAAAAGATAAAATAAAATAAATCAAAGTAAACAAGATAGTGAAGATAATAGGAGAGAAACCTAGGGTGTTTGACTTCACCACTAACTCCACAATCAATGGTTAATTGAATCAACTATAGGGGAATTACATCATGCATAAGTGGTGTCGGTGGCTACAAGCTCACCTTCATCCGTCAAGAAGATAACATATGATTAAGGCTAAGCCATGGACTATCTTCGATTGGCATGGGCCATCTGCCTAACTACTCTAATCTAGGGTGCAGTATGGTTCATCTTCTCTAGGCATAATCCATCAAAGCTCATAACAATATATTCAGTGATTACCATTGTGTAATAATCTCTCTCATGATCACAGAAAACAAGAGAGATTGAGTTCAATAACAACAACTAAATATCTAAGACAAGATAAGAAATCATTGAGATTGAATTTACAAGACTTTTATTGCTCAATTCTATAATAAGAATCCTCACAATTACACAATCTATGCATGTATATAAAGGTCCCCAATAATTAAAACAATCAAACCATTGATGCTTTGTTAGGGCTACATCAAAACCCTAGTGGATGAACTAGCCGCTCATGGTAGAAGAAGAAGCTTCAACTGTTGAGGAAGAAGACATCATCTTTCTGAATTACGCGTATGACTTCGTTCTCCAATGGCTCTGCAATATGTTTCTGTTCTCTTCAGCCCTCTCAGACTCTCCAATCTCTGTGTAAGCTCTCTTCAATTCAGCCTCCAAGTCCTCACTTTATTTCCCAAGAGAATCCCCCAAAGTCCTAATCCAATTAGGAATAAATTAGGGTTTCCCGCAGCACTAATCAGGTGGGTTTTTCCTGCTGACTTCGGCCCAACTTTTGACCCACTAGAAGTCCGTTTTACGGAATTTTCGTGAAATACAAAAGTGTGCAGAATCAAATTTCGTTCAACCCAACTCGAAAATAATGTCGATTTGAGGCTCGAAAATAAGACTTCTGGTCCATTTTCCAAAACGGGATTAAGACTGCATTATGCGCAGATTTGGGCTTCAGGCCCGAAACCTTCTTAAGCTGCTGTAATTCTCTTGGACCTCTTTCTTGGGCTGATTTGAGTTGGAATAAATGGTTGAGTGAATCTCCTTGATGTAGGCTTCATCTCACCATCTTGGATGTCTTCTTTCAAAGCCCAAAAACTTGGTTTTAACTGAAATAATCATTAAGGCCCTGAAAATACAGAAAACACTAAAACAAAGTAAAATCACAAAATAATCTATCACTAAGAGAATAAAATACATAAGTTAAGAGGCTAGAATGCGTAACATTCAACGCCTATCACACCCCCAAACTTACATATTGCTAGTCCCTTAGCAATAGAATAAAACAAAACTAAAACAAAGAAACTAACAAATACTAACTAAACTACCCAACTCCACTTTCGTGGGAGAAACGATTGCATTTAGCATATGCAACAAGCCTTTAAACCCCTAGGTTCCCCCTAGTGGACGAGTATAGTCTCGTGAGGGTTTCCTGAAATGTTACCCACAAACATTCAAAATTCTGTTTCAACATTAATTCAAGAAGAAGATTACAATACATAGTTACAAACTTGCATTCAAGAATAATTTTAAATTTTCAAATTCTATAATTCAAAGCAATGGTCCCCATGCATAATTCACATCAACATATCTCAAAATAATCAACTCTAGCTCCCTCGTGTAAAGTGAATTAGCAGTCATCTCATGTAGCATAACTCAGCTCTGAATATATTAAGACACATACCCTTTCAACTCACTAGCTCCCCTTATTGAACTCATACTTCCCAACATGAATACATGACTTTTTCATTTTTTTTCATTATTCTTTTTTTCTCATTGCTTTATTGGTTGTGCAATGTCTTGATCTATTAAGCTTTCTGAAAGATCCATGTAGCAAGCTTTCAGTCAGTGGCTCCCAAACCAGATGGCTTTAGGGCACTAGGTTTTAAGATACCCCGAAGACCTAATTACTCGAATCAGTCAGGCTACAAATCAAGACAACCAATGCTCATCTTTTCTCACCTTTTCACTTTTGACGCGAACACTCCGTGCTTCCTGAGGCATAGAGGCCCGGTTACTCATGAAAAGGATCAAATTGATAGCTTATTCATCATTTTTTTCTTTCTTTTTTTTTTCTTTTTCATTGAAGTCAAGTAAAACACATTATCGGTACTCATTCTCAAGAGATACTAATTAATATCAAGCATATGTAACTTAATAACTCAAAACATAGGTTTATACCCCACAAGATTATGCTAGTGTGTCTGTGCATGTAAGGAAACTAAAATTAATCACTTCAAAACATGTTATTGCAAACCATGATTAAAACCACTTAATTTAAATCACAGTTTCCAAAGATTTAAAACCTACTCAAAAATTGCAAGTTATGCACCTACATAAGGTATTAATCCTTTGAATGATGTCAAAACATTCTATCTAAAAATAAAACAAAATAAAATAAAGAAACAAACTAAAAAAATAACATAAAATAAAATCCTAATACAAAAGAATTTCACACAAATTTTCCCCATATGCAATAAAGCACACAAATAGGCATCGCCTCACCCCCAAACTTAAACTGTACATTGTCCTCAATGGACACCCAATTAAAGCATAGAGAAGAGTAAGAACGATAGTACCGGGATCAGGGAGTAGTGGAAAGAAAATAGAGTACATCACGAGGACGAAGGCAATGCAAGCACACCCCCAAACTTGGTTGTTAAAACCTGTCAAAACAAACCACTATACCCCAAAGATCAAGTGAAAATAGTATGGGTGAAAATAAATATGAAAGAGAAAAATCCTAAAAAAATATATATATATTTTTTCATTTTTCTATTTTTTTTTTTATTGATAATAAAAATCTAACTACAAAAAGAAAAATAAAGAGAAAAATAAAAGCTAAAAATAAAATAAAATACAAAAGATGGTTACCTTCCTGTCAAGGATGTGGGGGTGACTGAGCATCTGGATCCAAGTTTGCTTGGCGCATCAGTGCACGCATCATCCTCCTCATCTCTAGTTGCTCTTGGCGAGTGTCACGAAAGTGATCCGCCATCTCTGCTCTCATTGCACCAAACTGTGTGGAGACCTCTGTCTGTAAGGTGCCAAACTGGGCTGTCAACCCAGCAATCTGCCCTTCTAAATATTGATAATCATGGCCACCAGCCTGTGCATGCACTGCCTCTTCCTCTGCCTCCATCTCTTCTGGACCGTCCACCGGTGGTGGTATATCTACATGCTCTCCTCCCTGGGCCAACCGAGATACCTCACCAGGCGCCGCTATGACTCTCTGGTGCATATGAGATCGACTCAGGTTCCAGTCATGCGTGCCATAATGAAGATCACGTGGAAAGGCAAGCTCGTCCTCATGGACTGCATACCCCTGTGACACAAGCAACTGATGAATAATGGTAGGGAATGGAAACTCCCAGTCACTTGCACTGTCTGGTGCCTTGGCCACAACTTTGGAATAAAATTTCTCCATATGGCCCCAGACAATCTGTGGGAATGACAGCCAATGCCCAAAATGTATAGCATATAAGGCTCTGAGGAACTCTTGACGTCTTTCGGTTTTATGTCCAATTGGACATACATTCTTGAGTAGCACAGCGTCAAGGAACCATAAATGATTTGGCATTGAAGACTTTGAAGCTGCATTCCTTTTTGGCCCGGAAAATTGGTTGGCACACAATCGTGCAACCACATTGCCCACCGACAACTCGTCGGGTAAAGGAGTATAGATATGAGATAAATCAGCTGGGCATTCATGAGGACAACCCATGGCAATGGCAATGGATGACATGTCCACTCGAACTATTGTTCCATCTACGGAAGAAGTAAGCACATCCCGCTCATCAGGTTTCGGCATTAAGTTCTGATAAAATACCTTGACAAGCCTCGGGTAAATGGTAGATGAGAGTGGAACAAAAATGGATGCCGACTGACGATGACGGATGTCGAAAATCCCCCACCGTGTCTCGGGAAACATACCATAAAGTTCGGCTATGTCAAACATTGTTTCAAAATTCAACGCCCTTGGATGCCATCTTTCTTGAATACCGTCTCGGCGAGATCATGAAAAACCTGTGGTCGGATCATGCCTCGCTCGGCGAGGATTACGTGAACTTGAAGCATCTTGGTGACTTGCTCTCTTTGGTGCCATAGAAATAGAAAAAGTGTGGTTGAGGAATTAAATCGAACACTTGGTGTGCACAATTCTTTTGTATCCTTCAACCTCCTTTTTTCGGCAATTTTTCCACCCAAATCGAACAAGTAATTGCACCAAATTGATCCCCCAAACTTGGTCTTCAAAAGCCCTCAAAAAGATTTGAACAATTTCTTCAAGGAAAAACTTCACTTACTTTGATGTTGAACTTGAAAAAGTGTGAGCTTCCTTTGAGAACTAGTGATTTTTGATCCAATTTGATGTTGAAGTTGATGTTGATCAATGTTGAAGTCTTGTATAATAATCACTAATTGAAGAAATTAGTTTTCCGGATGATGTAGGACTTGAATTGGAGTTCAAAGAGGCTTAGGATGCAAGTAGTGGCAACATAGGAGGATAAGGAGTCCATTTATAGCATACACTTTCGGCCAGCCCACCCATGGGCTTGGGCGATCGATCCCCCCTAGGGTGGGCGATCGATCGCCCACCTGCTGGTGGGAATCCTTGAGAAAATGCATGGGGCGATAGATCCCCCTTGGCTGGGGCGATCGATCCCCCTCCTGGAAGCTTGTTGGACCCTCCATCGCCCAAGGTCGACCGAACCTTGATAATTTTGAGTCTCCATCGCCCAAGGTCGACCGAGAGCACGATTTTTCACCCGTCTTGAGTCCAAATACCTCGGTACACCTCTTGGCATCCTCCGGAAGCAACTTATACATCAAAAACTCAAAGAAAAAACATTAAAACGCAACTAGAATTGAAAGAAAAAGTAAGAAAACTAAAACTAAAACTTAGAATCAAAGAAAACTAAAGAAATTAAAGGATAGAAATACATACAAAACCTACAATTTAACGTCCGTAGGAGACGATTGACTCTCCGAAGGGATTAAGTCGGATAGACGGGATCCGTCAAGTCGACGGACTCCACGTCTCTTCTTGGCACACATCCTTCCACACAATGTTTCAACCTTTGGCCATTAACCTTCATCAAAGTAGTTTCAAACAATTGCTCATCCGGGAATGAGTCTCGAATAGGTAATGCACCGAATACTGGCTCAGACTCGATTCGAGATAAATGATCCGCTACCACATTCTCCGTCCCCTTTTTGTCTTTTATTTCCAAATCAAATTCTTGCAGCAATAAAATCCACCGAATAAGACGCGGTTTGGTTTCTTTCTTTGCCAATAAGTGTCTCAATGCTCCATGATCAGAGTAGACAACCACCTTGGACCCCAATAAATAAGAACGAAATTTGTCCAAGGCAAACACTACAGCTAGAAGCTCTTTCTCTGTGGTTGTATAATTGAGTTGGGCATCAGAGAGAGTCTTACTAGCATAGTAGATGACATGTGGTCGTTTCTCTTCTCTCTGTCCCAACACGGCTCCTACTGCATAATCAGAGGCATCACACATGATTTCAAAAGGTATAGCCCATTTTGGAGACTGCATAATTGGTGCAGAGGATAACAGAGATCGAAGCTTTTCAAAAGCTTTCACACAATCTTTATCAAAGATAAAGGGAACATCTTTAGATAACAAATGGCATAATGGTCGAGCCACTTTACTGAAATCCTTGATGAATCTTCTATAGAACCCGGCATGGCCTAAAAAAGATCGAACTTGCCTTACCGAAGTTGGATGAGGCAGAGTTGCAATTAGATCGATCTTTGCTTTATCAACTTCAATGCCCCTCTCTGAAACAATATGGCCCAATACAATACCTTCTTTCACCATAAAGTGGCTCTTCTCCCAACTAAGTACCAGATTCCGTTCTCGGCACCTTTGAAGCACAAGTGATAAATTGCTCAAACAATGTTCAAAAGATGATCCAAAAACAGAGAAGTCATCCATAAACACCTCCAAGAATTTTTCCACCATGTCAGAAAAGATGGCCATCATACACCTTTGGAATGTAGCCGGAGCATTACATAATCCAAAAGGCATACGACGATACGCAAAAGTACCAAAGGGACAAGTGAAAGTGGTCTTCTCTTGATCTTCTGGATCCATAGCTACTTGGTTATAACCAGAGTAGCCATCCAGAAAGCAATAATAGCTCTGACCAGCTAACCTTTCAAGTATTTGATCAATGAATGGAAGAGGGAAGTGATCCTTCCTTGTCATAGAATTGAGCTTTCTGTAATCAATGCAAACACGCCAACATGTGGCAGTACGTTGTGGAACAAGCTCTCCCATGGAGTTAGGGACAATGGTAAGACCAGATTTCTTTGGAACCACTTGTGTCGGACTCACCCATGTGCTGTCAGAAATTGGATAAATGATTCCTGCATCAAGTAACTTGACAACCTCTTTCTTTACCACCTCCTTCATGTTGGGGTTCAATCGCCTCTGTGCCTCTCTAGTTGGCTTACATCCTTCTTCCAAATGGATTTTATGCATGCAAACTGAGGGATCAATGCCCTTAAGATCAGCAACACTCCATCCAATTGCTTCACGATGTTGGTATAAAACCTCTACTAAGCTCTTTTCTTGAATTTCTGTCAGATCAGAGGCAATTATAACAGGAAGAGTTTTCTGTGCCCCTAAGAATACATACTTCAATTTGTCAGGCAAAGGCTTCAACTCTAATTCTGGGGGGGACTCTAATGAAGGCACTAAAGGAGTGCTAGAGAGAAAAGGTAGTGGCTCAATTGGAATTCTCCATGGTGGAGTATTCTGAATAGCATCCACTTCTAGCATAGCATGCACTTCTTCACACAACCCTTCATCATTAATGTTCTCAAAGTCATAAACAGACTTACATACCTCCAGGGAGTTTCGAGATGTAGAGGATGAAATAAATTCCTCCACATATTCATCAATATCATCCATGCAGAACACATCACTCTGATCTGGGGGGTGTTGGATAGCATTGAACACATTGAGCTTGACATTCATGTTGCCAAAGGAAATATCCATGATCCCCGACCTACAATTTATGCAAGCATCAGCAGTAGCTAAGAAAGGTCGACCAAGGATCACAGGAATGTGCCTCTTCGGATTGTGAACTGGCTCAGTGTCAAGTACAATGAAATCAACAGGAAAGTAGAACTTGTCCACTTTAATGAGCACATCTTCTATGATTCCTCGGGGTTGCTTTGTTGATCTGTCTGCAAATTGTAACACCACCGAGGTAGGCTTCAATTCTCCCAAGCCCAATTGTAAGTAAACTGAATAATGTAGCAAATTCACACTTGCACCCAAATCAAGAAGAGCTTTATCCACATGGTGCTCCCCAATAATGCATGAGATAGTTGGAGCACCAGGATCTTTGTACTTGGGAGGAGTATATTGCTGAATTATTGAACTTACTTGTTGTGGCAGCATTACTTTCTTTGGCACATGGCTTTTAGAACGCCTTTTCTGAGTGCACAAGTCCTTCAAAAATTTTGCATAAGGAGGAATTTGCTTGATGGCATCAAGGAGTGGCAAATTAATCTTCACTTGGCGAAACACCTCCATCATGTCATGCAGCTTGTCCCCTTGCTTCCCCAACTTGGATGCTTCAAGAAAACGTTGTGGGAAAGGAGCCTTGGGCTCATAAGGAATTTCAACACTTGGACTTGTGGTCACTTTTTCTTCTTCTTTCTTTTCACCCACCTTATTGTCAATTATTTTCCCACTTCTCAAAGTGGTAATGGCTTGAACTTGCTCATGGTGTGGGTTGCTTGTGGAAGCTTGCATCCCTCTTGGATTAGCAATTGGTTGACTAGGGAGCTTCCCTTCTTCTCTTCTACTTAATGAAGTAGCAAGCTGTCCAAACTGAGATTCCAGTTTGGCAATGGATTGAGAATGCAAGTGCACTAGCTGAACTGTAGATTGTACTGTTGCTGCAGTAGCTTGCACTGTCTCTATGAGAGAATCAAGCTTGTCAAATTTAGACAAGGTAAGAGTCAGCTTGTCTTCAATAGCAGAAATTCTTTGGGCCATAGGACATTGTGTTTGATATTGCTGTTGAGGCACAAAAGTCCTAGGTTGATATGATGGTTGCATTGCTACCCCTTGGTTACTATAAGAAAAACCAGGATGATTCCTCCATGTGGGATTGTAAATATTACCTCGTGGAGGATTCATTGGTCCAGTGAAAGTAGCTTGAACTTGCTCATGTTGAATATCAGAAAATTGCCCCATTGAAGGACAATTGCTCACGTTATGCATAGGACTAGAGCAAAATTCACAAGGGCCTAGCAATGTAGAATTTGAAGCAGAAGGAGTTTGATTGGCAGCCATAATTGCTGCTACCTTCTGTGCAATTAAATCAATATCAGTTGGCATAGCTTCTGAAGCACCAACCTCAAAAATCCCATCAGTCTTCCTGGTAGTGGCAGGTCTGCTAGAACGAGTAGAGGACACATGTTGTAGAGAGTTGTCACTAAGATTTTCAAATAAGGTCCATGCCTCTTCTTCACTCTTTAACATGAAAGTAGCTCCACATGATGCATCAACCATCTGTCTGTTGGCTTCTGTGAGCCCTTCATGAAAACTCTGCACTAGTTGCCACTTAGGAACTTGATGATGGGGACACTTCCTAAGAAGGTCCTTGAATCTTTCCCATGTCTCATAAAATTGTTCCCCCTCATGTTGGGAGAAACCAGTGATAGCACGTCTGAACTGATTGGTCTTCCCTATCGAAAAATACTTCTTGAGAAACTCATGTTGCATCTGAGTCCAAGTCGTGATAGAACCAGCCGGTAGAGAGTTGAACCAATACTTTGCTTTGTCTTTCAGAGAGAATGGAAAAAGTCTCATTCTGAAAGCATCTTCAGAGAAGTTGTGAATTTTTGTAGTTGAGCACACTTCAATGAAGTCATCCAGATGCTTGTAAGGGTCTTCTTGAGTCAGCCCAAAATAAGATGGTAGCATCTGAATAATGCTGGACTTGATCTCATAATTCTGTGCTGTGACATTGGGCAGTTGAAAACCTGCTGGCGAGGTATATGTCTCAGGAACATAGTAGTCCCTAAGCAATCTAGCTCTTTCTCCATCAGCATTAGGAACAAGGTTGTTATTCCTTTCTTCCGCCATGTCTTCAATTAATTCTTCCTCTTGCACAATTGTATCAACAGGGTTGTTCTTCTGTTGTCTAAGAGTACGTTCAGGCTCAGGGTCAAGAGGTATCAAAGGATCAGCCACAGAACGACGACCTTGCATATATTTACCGAAAGCACCTGAAAAGAAAACAAAAACAAAATTAAAAATAAAATATAAAAATTTTCTAAACTAAAAATCCAATTAAAACTAATTATGTAAAATCCAATCAATCAAATAGATAATCCCCGGCAACGGTGCCAAAAATTGATTCGTGTGTGAGTGTGACTCAAAAAGTATATCAATTAAAAATTTCCACACTTCGCAATAGAACGAATTCCTTGCAGAATAGGGCTATCGAAATGAATGGGTATCGTACCTCAGGGATTTTGTTCTGACGAGTTGGAATACGGAATTAACTCTAATTAAATTTATAAGAAAAGAATTCTGATTTTTAAACTAAACTAATTAAAAAGATAAAATAAAATAAATCAAAGTAAACAAGATAGTGAAGATAATAGGAGAGAAACCTAGGGTGTTTGACTTCACCACTAACTCCACAATCAATGGTTAATTGAATCAACTATAGGGGAATTACATCATGCATAAGTGGTGTCGGTGGCTACAAGCTCACCTTCATCCGTCAAGAAGATAACATATGATTAAGGCTAAGCCATGGACTATCTTCGATTGGCATGGGCCATCTGCCTAACTACTCTAATCTAGGGTGCAGTATGGTTCATCTTCTCTAGGCATAATCCATCAAAGCTCATAACAATATATTCAGTGATTACCATTGTGTAATAATCTCTCTCATGATCACAGAAAACAAGAGAGATTGAGTTCAATAACAACAACTAAATATCTAAGACAAGATAAGAAATCATTGAGATTGAATTTACAAGACTTTTATTGCTCAATTCTATAATAAGAATCCTCACAATTACACAATCTATGCATGTATATAAAGGTCCCCAATAATTAAAACAATCAAACCATTGATGCTTTGTTAGGGCTACATCAAAACCCTAGTGGATGAACTAGCCGCTCATGGTAGAAGAAGAAGCTTCAACTGTTGAGGAAGAAGACATCATCTTTCTGAATTACGCGTATGACTTCGTTCTCCAATGGCTCTGCAATATGTTTCTGTTCTCTTCAGCCCTCTCAGACTCTCCAATCTCTGTGTAAGCTCTCTTCAATTCAGCCTCCAAGTCCTCACTTTATTTCCCAAGAGAATCCCCCAAAGTCCTAATCCAATTAGGAATAAATTAGGGTTTCCCGCAGCACTAATCAGGTGGGTTTTTCCTGCTGACTTCGGCCCAACTTTTGACCCACTAGAAGTCCGTTTTACGGAATTTTCGTGAAATACAAAAGTGTGCAGAATCAAATTTCGTTCAACCCAACTCGAAAATAATGTCGATTTGAGGCTCGAAAATAAGACTTCTGGTCCATTTTCCAAAACGGGATTAAGACTGCATTATGCGCAGATTTGGGCTTCAGGCCCGAAACCTTCTTAAGCTGCTGTAATTCTCTTGGACCTCTTTCTTGGGCTGATTTGAGTTGGAATAAATGGTTGAGTGAATCTCCTTGATGTAGGCTTCATCTCACCATCTTGGATGTCTTCTTTCAAAGCCCAAAAACTTGGTTTTAACTGAAATAATCATTAAGGCCCTGAAAATACAGAAAACACTAAAACAAAGTAAAATCACAAAATAATCTATCACTAAGAGAATAAAATACATAAGTTAAGAGGCTAGAATGCGTAACATTCAACGCCTATCAACCACTAGTTATAACAATAGATTAGGAGCTAGTATTTATTTATATACCTTATATTATATAAATATATAGAACATTAGAACTTAGAAGCTAAATCTATTGATCTATATATTATATATTTTATAATTTATATATAAATAGAATACTAGAATTTAGAAGGTATTAGTATTTATTTATATATTATATATTTTATACTTTATATATTATATATTTATATAGAACACTAGAAATTAGAAACTATTATTATTCATTTGTATTATATATATATATATATATATATATATATATATATATTCTAACGATTCCGGTTCCTTGACTTGGAATCGAAACCGGAACCAGAACCGTAGTGAACTGTTCCTAAAATTTAGAACCGAAACTGGAACGTAGTGAACGGTTCGGTTATATTCAGGTACAGTTCCTTACGGTTCTGATTTCAGTTCTATTGGTTCTTTGTGCACCCCAACTAGTATGTGTCTGTATATATATATGGAGCCAGTTCTTCCGCCTTTCATCCTCACCACTAGATCCTTTGCCAACCCTACTATCAATGTCTTCTGTGACACGTGTTAGCTCTTCACATAGGGACGTGGCATCTGCTCTCACTATTATTGGTAGCTCTATTTGTAGTCAGCCATACAATGCATCTAATTCCTTGAGAACTCAATATTTCATTATACATTATTGCAAATAACAAACAGAGAAAGCTAAGTTACATCGTATGATTTGTGAATGGCACTAATCTGAAAACAATAAAATATTGTTACCTTCTCTCTGTGTGTGTTTATATATATATATATATATATATATGTGTTTCATTTTCTTTTACTTAAAAGTTAATAATTTTTACTATAAAAACAATTTGTTGAAGACGCTATTTCTGTTGAGAAAAATTTTTAGCTTCAATTTGAATATCACTTAAATTATTTTTTAACTTAAAACAAAAAACTTGTAAATTTTTCAAGTTATGTCCTCACATTGAATGTCATTTCTCACATCATTAAACTTATTTTTTACACTATTAAAGTGTTTCTCTCCTAACTTAAAACTTATACATTTTAATATTTTTTAATTTAAATCTTCAAAAAATATTTATACCAAATTAAATTAATTTTTCACATAATTAAAATATAACACTTTAATTTTTATATTTTGAACACTCATATTTACACATTTAGAACGTAAAACTCTATTTTATTTTCTTTCAAAAAAAATTTAGCAATATTTGTATACAAAATACTGTGCACTAGGTTTTTAATAGAATATTACCAGAGCAGAAATAGCTGATGAGTAATGCATACAAAATAGGCATCAAAAGACTGTGCATTAGGTTTGTAGGTGATAATAATGAGTGGTATAAAGTATTCACATGGGTTTTAGAAGCATGCTTCAGAATCAATACACATTACTTTTGTAAAGCTTTGATAGGCATAGCATGCTTCAGAATCAATACACATTACTTTTGTAGAGCTTTGATAGGCATGCTCTATAAAAAGTAGTCAACCGTAAATGGCTTTAATTGTTGAAAATTCGGTCGATGCACATGCATGTACTTGTTTAAAGTAGTCTGTAATTGGTTAAAATAAAATAATAAACAAACAAACAAACAAAGGCTCCTCTCATCTCTATGTACATTCGTACCTTATATCTATATTACATTTCTGCTTTATATTTGAATTTTCTTTTAAATTTTTTTTATCATCTAACGGTCAAAAATGCATAAAAAATTCATCTGGCGGTTCAAAATATCTATACTTATCTACGGTCTAAAATTACTCTCCCTATCTTCAATCAACGGTCACGATTTATATATCTATATAACATTTTAGCTTTGTGTTTGAATCTCCCGCCTAAAAAAATTCATCATCTAACAGTCAAAAATACTTAAAAAAATCATCTGACGGTTCAAAATATCTATGCCTATCTACGGTCTAAAATTACTCTTCCTATCTTCAACCAACGATCACAATTCACTTCCAGCTAAATTCAAATTTAAACATTCACATATTTTTCCACCTAAAATAACATTTACTCCCACCTTTTAAACCCCAACTTCCATTCCATTCCACTAAACCCTCCTTCTCTCTCTCTAACTTTATCTCTCTCACTCCTCTTTTCTCCCTCTCTATTTGCTTTATGTATTGTTGTTGTGCCTGAAGAAACCCAGAAGGCACCCGTGGGGGAGGAAGTTATGGTGGTTTCCGACATCCCGTGGTGGAGGCACCAAATAAGTCAGCGGCAGTGGAGGAAGTTACTGAGTGGGCCGAGCCACTCCATCACCATCAACCAGCCAGCCGAACCACTCCACCACCATCAACCACAATTATAAATGCCACCTTCCACCGCAAGCTCCAGCCCAGCCACCACACCTCCTACCATGGCTACCACCAACCGAAAGACCCACTTCTTCCAAGCTCATCGACACCACCACCAGCCGCCACCTTCAACTTCGCCACAGTCCACCTGCTGCCACAATGACCTTCACCATGGCAGTCGAGCTCAACAACCACCACCATCAACCTTCACAAACACCACCGGAGCAGACCCACTTCAGCCACCGGAGAAACACCACTATCACCACCCATTTCCCACTTCCTACCGAGGACCACCACCACAGACCAACTTCAGCAACTGCCACCATCAACCTCAACCCACAGCTTACTCCACTTCAACCGACCACCAAGCTGCCCTTTGGGTCTTCATCTTCACCCAGTACCGTCAACATCTCCTCCATCATCATAACCACCCCAAGCCACCATGGATACTATTGAAGATGCATAAAGAAGACCCAGTAATTTCCAACCAATGCTCCAATTTGCTTGACTTCTATGTGATTTGTTAACCCATGCATACACAAAGTGAATTTGTGGTCACTAATAGAACATATATTCAGTTATCTCATGGAAACAAGATTTGGAAGTTTTTACGATTTTTTTTAGCCCATTCAGGGAAAGCAAACACCTTGATGGCTGGAAATTGCACTACTTTCAAGATTAATGATTGATCAATTGGACAATCATCATATCTTCTTCTTCTATTAAAAGGCCAACTGTAATTCCAGAAGAGTTTCCAAAACAAAAATGATAACTCAGTGTGAGACCTTGAATTAGATGGTTTAAAAGTGATGGGAAACAAAATAAAGTTGGAACAATTCTTATGAGTTGCTTTGCTCTAGAAAGTAGGAAAGAGAGTGGTCTTTTTTTTGTTTCTGGTGTAACTCATACGGCTTATGAATAAGCATGTATAGAAATTGAACATAGATGTAAAACAAAGAAAATAATAATTAAATAAATCAAAATCAACAAATGAAAAATAATTTGGTTAGGTGGGTGGGTGTGTAGACCCCTTAATGGTAGGCAGCTTTTCTTGTCTAACTTTTTTTTTTCTTATTTTGTGAGTGTTGTCGAAAGGTTTGCTTGAGGAGTATAGGAAAGCATAATCTTGCTCATGACTTTGGTTTTCATCTTATTCTTTACGGAAAAAATATATATATATTTAAATATTTTAAAAAATAGACAAATATGGAGGAAATTGGCTAGAGAAGTGTAAAGAGCTTGGCTCATGAGCTGATTTCCATGGACAAGCAAGTTATTCCATATAAAATTATTAGAAATTAATTATGCATTAGCTTTCTCAAAAACTTGCTTACCAAACAATTTGCCAAATTTAAGACAAAAATATATAAGATTACTATATTGTCAACAAATCACTCCAGTTTCTAAATTATTTCTGAGGAAGAAGATCTTGATGTGATTCAAAGACAATTTATAGTTGAGTTCAGTTACTGAAATGCCTCTGAAGTAAAATTTTCTACATCCCATTAAAATATCATGTCAAGTAATAGGTTATGGTTGAAATAAAATCAATTCAACCTTCAATTTCAAAGTTTAAACTCCTTCAATACAAACTCATTGCCAATAATGACAGTGATAACCATCCCTATACTAATTTTGTGTTATTTAAGTCAGAAAAGAACCCATGTCTAATTGTCTCCATCCTTTAGCCAAAGTTATCTTATGGGAAATTTTGACTTCCTATATAAATTATCCATGATAGGCTACTTTAGGATTTTGAATTGAGCACATTTTATTTTTTTGAGTATTTAGATAAGCATATTCATTTTTCTCAACATTGATTCTTTTAACCATAGAACATCCAAAATTCCAAAAGCGTCCTTAATCAATCCAACTTCATTAGGCATTTTGATGCATTTTCTATTACTAGAAACCCATCTGGCACTACCAACTCTTCTTTGCCCACTAGCAACATCAGTACTGCTACCATATTAGTCCAAAATAAAAGTTAAGATCCTTTTCCCATGTTCTGGTAATATCAATGCTAATTTAAAATTCCTCACCTCACGAAAAGTGTAATCCACCTTTGAAGTATGTGTATGTATTGAATAGAAATATTATGAATTAATATTTTGATTTTTGCATTTTTGTTTTGGTTTAATTCAAGTTAAGCCTAAAAAGGTAGGTCTACCTAATAAAATTCATATTTTTTTTAGAAAAATACTCTTTTGAAGTATTGGTCATTGTTTTTTTTAAGATGCCCATTATTATTATTATTATTATTATTATTATTATTTATGGTAAACAGGAGCTAATTCAAATGGTATTTTGTAAATATTTGTTTATTGATATGTTAATTATATGAAATTAACATTTCAGTTCAATGATTTTTTTTATTTATAGTGTCGTAGGTACGGACAATACGCTAGTGTGTATATATATATATATACATGATCACTTTCTCTCATTTGAATTCTTGTCATTCATTCGTACCCCTTATATATAAAAACACACATAAAGAGAAGGTAACAATATTTTATTGCTTTCCAGATTACTGAATTCGCAAAGCATATGATGTGACTAAGCTTTCTCTGTTTGCTTTTTGCAATAATGTATAATAAAATATTGAGTTATCAAGCCATTCATAAGGACTGAATTCATAGAGCAACCAATAATAGTGAGAGAGCATATGCCACGTCCCTATGTGAAGTGCTAACACGTGTCAAAGAGGAATTGATAGTAGGGTTGGCGAAGGATCCAACGGTGGGGATGAAAGGTGGAAGAACTGGCTCCATACATATATATATATATATATACATATATATATATATATATTTGAGGTTTAGAAAACTATACCTGACACCTCAAATGTTAGTTGACCTTCAAGTCAACTAACTTGATGACGTAGATCCCTCCTATACACTCAAATGTTAGTTGACCTTCAAGTCAACTAACTTGATGACGTAGATCCCTCCTATACGAAATGACCTAAATACTCTACTTGATAAGTTTGACCTTCAAGTCAACTAACTTGATGACGTAGATCCCTCCTATACGAAATGACCTAAATACTCTACTTGATAAGTAAAAAGAACAACATTTTCATTGTTGAGGCTTGAACCCAAGTCTCTCAAGTGAGAGCCAAGTATCCTAACCAACTAGACTACAACGGATTTGTGTGTGTGTATATACTGTTTTTTATATATATATACTGTTATATATATTTATATATATATACTATTTTTTTATATATATACTATTATATATATTTATATATATATATATATATATACTATTTTTTATATATATATTATTATGGTTATATAGGAAATGATTATAATAAGTATATAAATTATTAAAAATATTTAAAAGTAGGACATTTATTATAAAAAAATATTTAATTTTTGAAATTAATTTTCATCAATCAATAAAGTGACTGTGCAAAAATACTCGTTTGAACAACTGCTCCTACCACTCTTTATATATATATATATACTAGTGTATACTCGTGCCTACGGCACTATCTCGCACTCGCACCCGTGACCATTAGATGAAGTGATTCTAGACCGTAGATAGCGAAAGACATTTTAAACCGTAGGATTCGAACTTATTTATTATATAGATATATATGTTTCAGTTTCTTCTATTTCAAAATTAATAATTTTTACTATAAAAACAATTTGTTGACTAGACTATTTCTACCAATTTTTTCAATTTAAATCTTCTAACAATATTTATACAAAATTAAATTAATTTTTCACATAATTAAAATATAACACATTAATTTTTACATTTTGAACACTCATATTCACACATTTAAAATTATTTTCCATAATATAAAAGTCATTTTTCACATTTAAAACGTAAAATTCTATTTTATTTTCTTTCAAAAAAATTTATCCGAGAATAGAATATTATTAGAGTAGAAACAACTAAGAGCATCCACTATGAGTTAGCCAAATTTGGTTCTCCAAATTTGAATTTTAGCCAGTCACCTCATCATTTTAGTCAGCCACATCATCATGTCAACATCTCTAAATTTTGACTCCACAATAGGTTCTCCATATTTGAATTTTAGCCAGTCATCTTAACATTTTAGCCAGTCACATCAGGATTTCTAAATTTTGACTTCACAACACGTTATCCAGATTTTCACTACCCACACGTTATCCAGATTTTCACTACCCACACAATTAAATAATTTACACAATTAAATTAATCTAAAATTTTATGTATATACATATATATATTAAAAAAATTTATACTTTTTTAACTTGAAAATTTCATAATTTTTTCATTTTAAGTCAAAAAATAGTCTAAGTGGTACAAAAAATTAAAGCTCTCGAAATTATCTTTCTAACAAAATTAGTTTAATCAAAAAATTCAATTTGTAGTGAAAGTTATTGAGATTTAAATAAATGCTACATATATATATATATATATATATATATATATATATATACATTGCAGGAACTTTCATAAAATTAAAAACAAAAAATAATAATAATAAAATGCATTTGGTTGGTTCGCTTAGTGCAAAAATGCTTCGCTAAATCCGGCAAAACACTAGCCGAAGCATTGATGGATCCCACTATTTTAGATAATCTATTATTTAGCACGGTAACGTCTGGTTCGCCAGACTGGTGTCTGGCGAACTCAGTGGTGCTATAAGAAGATGGGTAATGCATACAAAATAGATTTCAAAAGACTCTGCAGTAGGTTTGCAGGTGACAAAAGTAGTCAACCGTAAATGGCTTTAATTGTTGAGAATTCGGTTGAATCACATGCATGTACTTGGTTAAAGTAGTCTGTAATTGGTTAAAATAAAATAATAAACAAACAAACAAAGGCTTCTCTCATCTCTCTGTACATTCTTACCTTTTATATATATATATATATATATATATATATATACTAGTGTATTACCCGTGCCTACGGTACTATAAAAAAAATTATTGAACTAAAATTAAGGTATTGCTGAACTCATCTATGTAACCCAAATTATTGTCGTGCGATTATTGTCCCTCACAAAATAAACGCAACCATCGTTGCATCGCCGATATAGCAGGTATCCATCTTCGTTCATATTTGTTTATTCTGAAAATTGTTTAGGATACCTCTTAATGCATTTACCATTTTTCATACACGATGTATGCAAATTTCGGGTAGTTCAAGATCTGTAACCATACAACTATACGACTCTTGATAGTTTCAAAAAGTACTCTCCCTTTACTTCTCCTCCTTATTCTTTATTTCTTGAGTAAAATACAAAAAAAAACCCCTATACTTTACCTATTTTGAAAAAAAAACTCTGAAGTTCAAAAAAAAAAATCCTAAACTTTATAAAATAGGCAACAAATACCATTAAAAATAAAAATTACAAACATAATTTTTTTTTCTTTTTGCATGTACTCTATGAAGCATCAATAAACGTAACTTTTGTAGTTAAATGTAATTTTTTAAACTTTACTATAAACATATTTTAGATGTGATTTTTTATTGAATCGTTTGATATATTTAATTTATAATTAAATTAAAATTTTATAAAAAAATTATATAAAAAGAAAATAAATGCTATTGTTGGAAAATAAAAACAATAAGTATATATAAGTTTAAGAATTAGATGTAATAGATTATGATTATAATATATATATTATAAATCATTTATTTGTATTTAAAAATATAAAAAAACATGTAATTTATTGTCAATGTTAATATGAAATTTATTATGAAGTAGAAGAAAAATTGGTAGAAGACATGTTTGAATATAAATTTAATTCTTTGTTAACAATCTTGTAGTTTAAAGAATATTAATAATTTATATAAAATATAAAGAATGTATACAATTTTACTCAAATCTTAAGGACAAACAAAGAGTATTTTAGAATTTTTTATTATAGGGAGTGGGTCTTTTACACAAAATGTGCTAATTAAATAGTTATTTTCAACCAAAAAAAAAATTAGCTGAATTTTTTTGTAAAATGAGTAAAGTACAGTTAATTTTTTGCATTAATTTCCCTTTTTTTTTTTTTTTACTTTCGGCTGGAACACTTAGACACTTCCTCTGCTTTTTCCTTTCTTGTTCTTTTCTTTATTTTATTCATCACATGCGCTCTTCCTTCTAACTCTTCCGACCACTCTCTTTCACTCTCTCCTCTCTTCTATTCTTTTTTTCTTTTATTCTCTCTCTTCTATTCTTTTCTTATTCTTTCTCCTACATTCCCTCTCTGGCAACTCTCTCTCTCTCTCTCCTCCTTTCACCTATTCTTTTTCCTCCCACTTTCTTTATTCTCTCTTCTCCCAAGTTGTCTTGGGTTATGCAGGATATTCATGTACTTGGCTGCCTAAAAATATATGTTAAAAGCCTGCAAATCTACAAAAGATAAATTATGAACTAATGGATTAATAAAAGCATGCATGTTTCGCATCTAATGAATGAGGTTTTCTAATAAAAAAAAGAATGAAGTTCTTATTCCATTTCATTTTATTATAGCCAGCTAAATAGTATCTAATTATTTTTTGCCATATTGATATCCAACTTAATACATAATATTAGAAAAAATATAAACTGACAGTAACAAAAATATAATAAGAGTAACATTGATTCCACATTCTCAATACAAATTAAACAAACACCATTTTAAAAAATGTAAAGACTGATTTTTTTTTCTTTTTCGGTTCACTTGCAAAAAAAAAAAAAAAAAGGCGTTAAGGGCCGATATACTATATGTATAAGAGGAATGCTATATATTATATGTACAAGAGGAATGCTATTTACAACACTATGCCAATAAAAAATAAAAATAAAACTCTCTTTCCAATTTTTTCTTAAAAGTAGACCTACTTCTCTTTTCTTCTCTTTTTTCTCTCTCCTCTCTCACCATTTCTCTCTCTCCCTTACCTTTCCCAATTATCTTTCTTCTTCTCTTTCCTTTCTCTGCAAATTATCTCTCCACAACCAATAACCAAAACCAACCCTCACTCCAAATCACCACCTCCACTCACGGTCAACCATTCAACCTCAATACCATCCTAGCCATGAACTCAACTCACAACTGCCATAACCAAACTCAAAATGCAAAACACCATCAGCGTCACACCGCAAAGACCCACTTCAATTGATACATCACCAGAATGCTCTACCCGAAGCCAGACCCTCCATCATCTTCACCAACTAACCGAGATCACCAACCTCAAAGCCAACTATGTACAACCAGTCGAGCAATTCCATGAACCATGAAGATGACTAGTTTTCGGTGCCAGCGGCAGATGGTGGTAGTGGCTGAAGTTTAGTGGTGGTGGAAGCGGGTGGTTGCCGGTGGTGTTGAGTGGAGATCCGACGAATGGTATCAGCGCAAATTTCCAGTCCCAAAATCAGAAAGGAAGTAGATCAGTTTCTACAATATTCACCAAATGCGTCCTCGATCTGGCGTGCTCGAGATTAAAACTCAACTTCCCAAACTCAAACTAAAACGGCCAAATAGACATTCCATCAAACATATTACAAAACTAAAATTGACATGAACTCAAAATAACACTGCCAAGTAGACATTATTACATAAAACATATTACACACAACTAATAAAGACCTTTCCTGATTTCTTACATCATTCAATTTAATTCAATTCAACCAGAGATCTCAACAGTCTTTACATCAAGCTTCTTCACTTCCTCCTTGGGAACAGTAATGGTGAGCACTCCATTCTCCATGGAAGCCTCGACTTGATCGGTCCTTGTATTCTCCGACAGTCGGAACCTCCACCACAAGAACATAACAATGGCATATAGAGAGATATGACAGAGAACAGATCAATAAAAAAACCAAAGAGTGTCAATGATAGAATAACAGATCAACGGTAGAATAACAGATCAACGGTCAACAAACCCGAATCAAGTCGATTCTGATCTCGGTGGTGGCCCAACCGATTTCGAGCTGGTGGTGGCAAACTTGGCTTCAAACTCTTGCTTGGTGGTGGCGATCTGACGATTCTGAGGCCGCCGCTCCTTAGGGTGCTGGTGGTGGTGGTGGTGATGAGTACCACCGCCGGTTCGGGCAGAGGAAGGTGGCAGTGGGGGATCTTATGCTTCTGCTTTTGGTGGTGGCGATCTGAGACTTCCTCCACCACTGTCGACTTTTCAGCCTCAACAACTTCCTCTGGGTTTTTTCTGCCACAGCAACACTACAGAAAGCATATTGAGCAGGAGAAAAGAGGAGTTTAGAGAGAGAGAGGGGGAGAAAGTGATGTGTACCCGGTCTGATGTGAAATGAGAGAGATACGTATTATATTTGTAGATAGATGGATGGAAATGTTATTTTAGGGATAGTAGGTGAATGTTTAAATTTGAATTTAGGTGGGAGTAAATCGTGACCATTGATTGAATATAGGAAGAGTAATTTTAGACCGTAGATAGACATAGATATTTTGAACCATCAGATGAGTTTTTTAAGCGTTTTTGACCGTTAGATGATGAAATTTTTTTGGGGGAAAATTCAAACTCAATGTTGAAATGTTATATAGATGAGTAAGTTTGGAAAGCTAATACATATACACACTTAATCACTTTCTCTCTCCTAATTTTTTTTATTACATATAACTGGTTTTTTTCTTATTTTCTCTGGATTTTTTGTGTACAAAATCTTCCCATCTTTCAATTCTTGTTATTCATTGGTACCTCTTTATTTATATATATATATATATATATATATATATATATATATGAGTAAGTTTGAAAAGATAATAAATATACACACATGATGACTTTCTCTCTCCTAATTTTTTTATTACCTATAGCTGATTATTTTGGAATTCTGTGTACAAAATCTTACCTTATCTTTGGATTCTCTGTTAATCACTCGTACCTTCTCGAGATATATATATATATATATACACACACACATGATCAATTTCTCTCTCCTCTCTTTGTAGCTGATTTTTTATTAGTTTCTTTGAATTCTCTGTATGCATATATAGAAATAAGTTTGAAGAAATAATACATATACACACTCTTTCCTTAGCTACTTTTTGTTACCTGTAACTAGCTTTTTTATTAATTATTTTCTTTTGATTCTCTTATTCATTCGTACCTTCGCTGTATGTATATATAAGAATAAATTTGAAAAGATAATACATATACACACATGATCACTTTCTCTCTCCTCTCTCTGTAGCTGACTTTTTATTGTCAGTAGCTGACTTTTTTATTATTTTTTTTGAGTTCTCTGTTATTCATTGGTACCATTTCTGTCTTATATATATATATATATATGAGTAAGTTTGAAAAAATAATACATATACACATAATCACTTTCTCTCTCCTCTCTTTATAGCTGATATTTTTATTTTTTTTATTTTGTTGTTTCTTTCAGTATCCTGTTACTCTAGGACACTTTTAACTATACTCCACATTCGTATCAATTATACATACACATCATGCATCATCCAATAATAGTTTCTGATCAAACGACAGAATTATGAGTACTGATTACGTGTGCTTGATGTAGGGTGATGTGAGCAAGGACATGGGCATGTGACATGTATGGTATATACATACATGATACTAGGATTCAAACCTAGCGTGTAATGGGTTGTGGCAATTAATGATGCTTCTTAGATGAAATGATGTTAGTTTTAGACATATACAGCTAATATATATATATATATATATATATATATATATATATAACATTTTACCTTTGTGTTTGAATATTCCCCCCAAAAATTTTTCATCATCTAACGGTCAAAATTGCTTAAAAAACTCATCTGACGGTTCAAAATATCTATGCTTATCTACGGTCTAAAATTACTCTCCCTATTTTCAATCAACGGTTACAATTCATTCCCACCTAAATTTAAATTTAAACACTCACTTATTTTCCCACCTAAAATAACATTCACTCCCATTCAATCCTCTCACCTAGAATAACCATATATATCATCTACCCGCAGATGTTGTTCATCATCTCCTCTTCAACGAAGACCACCTCCATACCACTATTCATCATCTTTATCACCATCATCAACCCATCTCCACCACAAACCCACCTCCCACTAAGACTCACATCAACCAAGTCGAACCACCCAAAAACTTGCCCCATCACTGTCTTCAATTCTGCCAGCACAACAACCAATAACCAAGAAAACTAAAAAGCTTTCAACGGTGGCCATTATCAGTATATCCGTCGACGCAACTCTCATACTACAGAAGAAGCAATGCCGATGACAGTCTCCGAAATCCCCGAAGCCGCCAGCGACGACACTTCAATAGGGACGGCGATTTCAGTTCTTTTTTCGCCTTTAGCTTTGGCTTCGAATGCCCCACCGGCAAAGCCGCAGAGGCACTAATACGGTGCGCCGTACCCACCTTTCCATCGCTCCAACCGTCCAAATTCGTTGATGGACTTTTGTTTCTGTTTTAGTTTTTTTTTTGTTTTTCGGTCTGTTATGCTATCATCTGGTTCCACCATTTTTGGCGCCATTGAGCTTCGACGCCTGATGAACATTAATTTCCCCAATTTGGGGTTCGGAGAGAGGTTTAAAGTTCTGGTTATGAATAAAGATAATGGATGATGCTAAACAGCGCGCTTGGTGTTTAGCTTCTGCTGGTCAGAGATTGCCAGACGCTTGAATGGACGGCGGAGATTGTGCGGCACCATTCTTTATCTTGCGCACAGGGTGTGTGCTATAGTTTTGCTCCCCCTTTTATCGACCCTCCTCCGCTGCAGCTAGAAATGGCCCACGCAGATCTGATTTATCCAGCGACCTCGCTGAAGTCGATCTTGGATCGATGGTTCTACAGGAAAATCTGAGCTCTTCGGCGACCTCGCAGATCTGGACATTGAGTAGCCTTTGCCGGAGAGTTTCGAAGGGGTTGGGATCAGAGTGGTGCAGAGGGTTAATGTTTTGTGGGCCTTGAGCTCTGTCTCTTCATTCTCTCTCTTCTGAGCCATATTCATGTTGATGATGATGGAAAAAGTATGAAACAGTGGCTCACGGTAATTAAAATGAAATGACATAGAGAGGATGGGGTTGTTTTTTTAAGGTGAAGAAAGGTCTGTAATGGGGGCCTCATGGAAACGTGCATCAGAGTTTAAATCATTGAAGAGGAGATATTCTTAAAATAATTATTTAAAAAATATAAATATCCTTTTCTTTGAAGGAGAGATTACTTGACTTTGTTGGCATATTCAAATTGTGGGAAGACAACACTTATCAGAAAAAGAGTATGGTTAGAACACACTGTATACTAGAACGCAATGTAGTCAGAAAAGTTAACGGAAAGTGAACAGAGATAAAAAAAGCCAAAGTCTGAATAAGAGAGAGAGAGGTTCTCAGCTTTTTATTTTGTTTTGTTTCTTTAATATTTAATAAAAATATTTTTAACAGATTTTTGTAGTCAAATTTGGGACAGATGACTACATGAGATTAGACTAGACCTGTAGACAAGTTGGTTAAGGTCATAAAATGATACCCTTAGGATTGGCCATAATTACGAATTTACACTTTTGAGTTCAAATTTGCATGAGAGAGATGTCCCATTGAAAATAATATGTATTTATATATACTATTTACATATATGTATATTATTTATATTTCATATGCATATTATTTATATTTCATATTTATATTTATATATATGTAATAAATATGAGATAGTGTGGTCGGTTGAGTGGCAAGCATAAGTGAGAGAAAAAAAAAAGAAAAAGAATATTTTATACAATTTAGTTGAGTGGTAAGCTAAGAATACTTTTCTCTTAAAGAAAAATATGAAATCGTTGGTGGAATTTGTGGTGGTTGGACGGAGACGGCTGTTGGAAGAAGACAGTGTGGTGTTGAGCTGATTCTGTAAAATTTGTTGTGGTCGAACGGAGACCCAGATCAATTGTTTAGGACAGTCTCATTGACACATATTTTCTGAAAATCAAAATATTTTTTATTTTATAGTGCCGTAGGCACGGGCAATTCACTAGTATATATATATATTATAAACTATAGCTTTTCTACAAATAGCATCAATCGCATTTGTTGTGGTTGATGTTGTGGCTAGCTGGCTCATTATTGAGCCAATTTTTCATCCGGTATGGGCTGGTCAGAGATGAGGTAGCCCCTGTCTCCTAACTCTTCGGCTGGCTGCAGAGAGCCGGTGGTTAAGCCAACAAAAAGTGGACTTGTTGATTTAAATACTATTGTTTTGCACTTTTTTTATTTTTCTGTTGAGCGACCCGGGGCGCGTCGGGTGTTCCCGCGAGGCCGCCGGGGGCAACGCCTTGGTGTTTTCGAGCAACCCCGCGTTTGTTTTAAGCGTAACCTCGTGCGGTGAGGGCACGTTGTTTGAGGAGGGGAGGGACGAATCAGAGCGACGGAGGGCTGAATCTCAGTGGATCGTGGCAGCAAGGCCACTCTGCCACTTACAATACCCTGTCGCATATTTAAGTCATCTGCAAAGGATTCTACCCATCGCTCGATGGGAATTATACATCAAGCCGGCCCACGCGGCACGTTCGCCGCGGGGCTTCACCAACGACACGTGCCTTTGGGGGCCGTGGGTCGGCAAACAGACGGCCAGCGTACGCGTCGCTTCTAGCCCGAATTCTGACTTAGAGGTGTTCAGTCATAATCTAGCTCATGGTAGCTTCACGCCACTGGCTTTTCAACCAAGCGCGATGACCAATTGTGCGAATCAGCGATTCCTCTCGTACTAGGTTGAATTACTATTGCGACACTGTCATCAGTAGGGTAAAACTAACCTGTCTCACGACAGTCTAAACCCAACTCACGTTCCCTATTTGTCACGCCCCAAAATCCGGACCGCCAGGACTCCCCCGGACTGACCCGAATCTCGGGTGTGAACCCGTTCATTTAAACCCCAATGAACCTCCTCATATTTCCCAGTTACCGCGGAAGCTAATCATACGCATGTAATTTCCTAGGCGTACACTCATCATTATCCATCCCAATGAGCCCCACATCAATCCATGCATCCATGGCATTCATTTCCACTCTTAAATCATGAAAAATCATAAAATTCTACATTTTTAAAGTTTCTGAGACTTTGAGGCGCCTCAAACTTGAGTTTGAGTCGCCTGGAACTTCCAGAAGGGTTGAAGTCACAAAAAAAGCACTTTGAGGCGCCTCAAACTCCACTTTGAGGCGTCTCAAAGATTTCCAGGCGCCTCAAAGTGGACTTTGAGCCGCCTCAAACTTTTCCAGGCGCCTCAAAGTGGACTTTGAGCCACCTCAAACTGCACCAGGTCCGAAATTTTGACAGCACTCCTCAACCTGACTTCAAATGCTAATATCTCACAATCCGTAACTCCGTTTGATCTGAAATTTGGCATGGATCATCCTCAACATGTCTAGTTTCTAACCTAATTTGAATCATCCAAAAATACCAACCACAACTCAAGTTATACTCAAATTAGTGGGAGTGTGTCAGATTTCCAACCCTTGCACCAAAACATGCATATCTTTCTCAATATAAATCAAAATAAGGCCCATGACCTATCAAAATGAATTTAACACAATTCTATTTTCATATGCATATGTATCATTTGCTCCGTGAACTCAAAACGGACACTTTTGGGCATATGTCCCCCCAATGGCTACTCTAATGCCTCAATGGCCATCAAGAAAATTCACATAACATGCCTCTCACATTTGAAATGTAATTTCATCTATTTTTCTCATCATCTTCACTCAACAACTCATGCATATACAAATCCTATACTCCATTTGCTAATGATTAACCATACAAGCAATCATAACTCAAGGGGAAAATAATTCTATGATACCATACATCTCCCACACATAAACTTGTCCCAAAAGATACATATCGGTCATATGGTTTTCCAAGTTTATAGTCATTACAAGAATTCACGCATAAGGTTCAAAATGCAACAAATTCTACCATGACTACAACTAATTCATTACCGTGCCACAAGCCGGCACAGATAGCCAAATGTACAAAATTAACAAGGGAAAGGAGTTCTAAGACTCCGAGTCCATATCATGGATGCTCACCATCCATCACTTCCTTGCCATGTCCTGAAAATGTTAATGTAGGGGGATGAGCAAATTCAACGGCCCAAGGTTATATGTTGTGCAATCCACTCAAGTCTACATTTCATATAATTGCATAAAGGAATAATCAATGCACAATTTAGCTACGTGTCATGCTTCC
>JANPWI010000013.1:1832500-1895000 GCA_026545225.1 Cornus controversa
ATTCTGTGAAGAACAGTATATCCTTATAAAAGGATAATGATTTTTCTGGATGACTTGGGACAAAGAACGATGCTGGAGGAAGAAATGTTTTTACTATATCAACTAGGTCTTTGAAATGACTATGAGAGGGTTCAATGAAGAATAGGTTAGAAGTATAATTGTTGGTGTATTCAGATTTGGGGTTTTGGGTAAATTGACTAGGAGCAATAGGATGGATTGATTGTATAGATTGTACTAGTTGGTTTGAAAAGGGGTCAGTAGCTGGGAGATGACTGGGATATTGAAGGCGAAGGTGACTAGGATTTGGGGAGGCTAGAGCAAAGCTGAAAGAGGGTCTTGGAGGTTGACTACTAAGAACAGCAAACCCGTTGGTCATGGATAGAGGGGTTAAGGATGAATGTTCAATTTTTACTGTCCCTTGAGGGACTTTGTCCTTATTTTTGGTTTTGTCTGCCATGTTTATCCTACAAGAATTCTCTAGTAAGAAAATCAGGTATAGAATTTTGACTACCTTTAATATATTATATATCAAAATAAAAAATACTTAAAATAGCTTGCCATCTGGCAAAGACTTGCTTAGCAGCAATGTTTTTTACATCTTTTTCAAGAACATATTTAGCACTTTTACAGTCTACTTTGACTAAAAAAATTTGGTTTAAAATGTCATCTTGAAATTTAGAAATACATAAAACAATAGAAAAAATTTCTTTCTTAATAGTACTGTAATTACTTTGTGTGCTGTTCCAAGTTCTAGAATGAAAGCGAACAATTTGTTCAAGAGAATCTGGATGGAGGCGCTGTTTAAGGATGCCACTATGGCCTATATCAGAGGCATCAGTTTCAATAATTTTAAAAGAATGAACTGAAAGAATTCCAAAGCAAGGTAAAGTCTTAACATGGAGTTTGATTTTTTGAACAATGTCAGTGTAAACTGATGTCCAAGGGGACGGATTACTTTGAAGTCTATCAAACAAGGGTTTACATTGCTTGCGCAGATCATGATAAAAGTCTGAGATATAATTCAATGATCCAAGAAAGCGTTGTAATTGGGTCTTATTTGTGATGACATCAGGAAATTTATCAGCGAATTGGATGGCTCGGTCAATTGGACTTATTTTTCTCTAATAGATGTAGAAACCAAGGAATCTGACTTGAGTTTGAACAAGGCTGATTTTTTAGGCAAAAACAACAAGATCATTTTGTTTAATAAGAGACCTGAAGGTAAACAAATGTTTCCAGTGCTCATTAATGGATTGAGAGAAAATAAGGACATCATCAATATAAACGAGGGTAAATTTACTGTATGGGTTAAAGATGTCATTCATGACATTTTGAAATTCACTAGGTGCATTTTTTAGACCAAAGGGCATGACATTCCATTCGTAATGACCAAAAGGTGTGGTAAAAGCAGTTTTATACCTATCCTTTTCACTTATCTAGATTTGCCAAAATCTTAATTTTAAATCAAATTTGGAAAAGACAACTATTTTACTAAGTCTATTAATGAGGTCTCTTTTATTTGGAATGGGATAGCGAATCCATTCTAAGACCGTATTAAGGGGTTTATAATTAATCACGAGTCTAGGGACCCCTCTTTCTAACTCAGCTTGCTTTTCAACATAAAAAGCAGAGCAGGACCAAGGGGATTTACTCTTTCTAATAATATTTTGACAAAGAGATTGTTAATTTCTTCTTTACATGTTTCAAGCAGTTCGGGATTCATTTGAATGGGCCTAGCTTTTGTAGGGATGAATTTTTCATTAAATGACTGAATGTATGGTAGACTAACAATATATTATTTTCTGTACCAAAAAGCATTAAGGAATAAGGAGCAAATTTCAACTTCAAGTTTTTTCTAGAAGGTTTTAACAGTCTGTTGAGAACTTTCGATACCTAATTGATTTTCAATTTTTTTATAGATGACTTCTTCCTATAAGGATCTTAAATGTTGTTGTTTGATAGTGAGTAAATTTAAGGATTTAGAAACAGAGGAATCAAAGAGTGATTTTAACTCTTTAGGTTCTGGTTTTTTAAGAAATTGAAATGTGACTCTTGACCGAAGGGTTTAGTAGTAAGGCCATGATTATCTGTTGTAAATGGATACAATAGATAAATAAATGGTACTCCTAAAATGACTTTATCAATCATATTTTTAACTAAGACAAATGATGTTTTAAAACATACAGTATCTTGGCATATATGAGCTTTTGGTAGCTTGTATTTTATTTCCATCTTACTTCCATTAGCATAACTCAATCTCTGGGAAGTTTTTTCAAAATATTTAGAAGGAATTAATCCTTCTTAAATTCAATTAAGATTGGCTCCTGTGTCAATTAAGGCAATGACTTAAATGGTTAGATTTTTATCAATTATAATGTTAACTTTAGAAAATCATTTTTGAATGACCATTTTAGATATAGTGTTGATATGTTGACCAAAATCTTTTTCATTGTTAATGACTCGTGGTTTATTATCAGTAATAGGAGCTTCATCAGAAGAGGATTCTTCATGATCTTTTAAGCTTTATCAACTTGGATTATTAACATCTTTTGTTGTAATTCATGAGTTGAATTCTTTAACTGTCTGATTTTTTTTTCAAAAGATTAATTTCTGACTGAAATTCTTGCAATGTAATCTCTTTTTGTGGTTGATTAAATCTTTCCAGTGTTTTAGAAAGACTAATAGTAGGCTTACTAGTATAACTTTTAGGAATATCATTATTATTGTTTTGTTTTAAAAGAGTCTTTAATTTTTTCAAATATAAGGACTTATTTTTAGGATTCTCAATTTTACTAATGAGTTCTATAAGAAGGGTTTCTTGCTCTTCATATTTGGTAAGAACATTAATTGACTTACAACAAGGATCTTTACAACCATCCTTGCATCCTATTGTTATATTAGGAGAGGTATAACTATAATTACTATTATCAGAGGATGAATCACTTGTTTCAGTATTTTCTTCACTGGTGTTTCTTAATTTGAAGATTTCAAATATTTGTTTTTTACTTTCTTCAGAGATTTGGAGTTGGTTAATTTTTTTTCTTTATAGGGCAATTGTTAGCAAAATGACCCGGCTTACCACATTTAAAACATTTACCATTTTTATTATCTTTATTATTTTTACTATATTGGGTATGGGATGTTTTCTTTTCTTTAAATTTCATTTAGGTTTTTTATAAAATTCTTCTTTCTGAAATTTAGGTTTACTTCTATGATAGTTTTTATAAGTTGTTATATATTTATTAGGGTTTTTACGGCTTTTATGTAAGTTTTTGCGAGAAGGGGCAATCGAAGGAAGACCATATTGCTCGCAAAAATTGCCTAATTCATATTTAGCTTTTTTCTTTTCATTATTAAGTTGTTTACTTATTTTCATATCAATACACATTTTTAATCATTCCTTCTAGATTGTGCTAATGATATTTTCATAAGTAAGTTGACTGTAATCAATGATTCCAGCAGGCTTAGCAAGGGTTTCCCTAATCTTATGAGCAAAGAGACTAGGTAATCCATTAATGAATTTTTATTTTCAAAAAAGGCTATTACTATCATTTCTCATCATAACTCTAGATAAGAAAACATCTTTGTACCATCTAAAGTCTGAGAGAGTTGGACAGCTTAAATTGGTTAACTGGTCATGGACTTTAGCCATAATGTTACTAGGTGTTCCAATAAAATGATTAATGATGGTAAAGATTGAGGTATTAACTACATCTGGAATACCCATACCTATTCTTTCATCAAAAATAGGGTTTCCATCATTATCTTTTTTAATAGCATTTTTAACTTGTTATCTATCTTCTTCAGAAAGGTGATTTTCCCACCATTATATATATAGATATATATATATATATATATATATATATATATTACATTTTAGCTTGGCCTAATAATGTCAAAAATGTCTATCCAATGGTTCAAAGTTGTTAAAAAAATAATCTTGCGGTTCAAAATATTTTTTATCATCTACGATCTAAAATTATTTCATCTAACAATCACAATTACAAACGCACAATAGTGCCATAGCTCATTCTATTTCAAAGAGCCCTAGCAAACTAATAGTAGTAAGAAATTGAAAATCTCTGCTTCTTATTCGTATTTCATATGTAGTTCTTTCAAAGTATCATTCCTTGCATTGTGTCCCGAGCCAATACTTCTGTCATTTTACTTTTGTCGCCTGTCACTTATATGCTTGCACCTTTTTTTTATTTGGTCTATTAATACAAAAAGTTACTGTTTGAAATTTTGACTGAAGTAAAGTGCCAACATAAAACTTTTGTAGAGTACACGGTACACATGGTAGCTTAGCTTTCATAGACAATATAGTACACACCATTCATGAAAAAATAGAAAAGAAAACATATTATGTGTATCTCCAAGCAAGTAAATACAAAGAAAAAATGAACAATGGCCAAATAAAAAAACTAAGCATCAGTCTTTTTTACGGTTCTTTGAGTCTTGTACTATTGTACTTAATAAGTTAATATTAATATATTAGAAAAAAAACATTCATTAGTAATTGTACAGTCAAGAAAAACAATAGAATATATAATATAGATAAATCCACGTGTATACATATATAATTAAATTATATAAAATTTACTATACAACAGAAAATGAATTAGATCAGTAGCGCATTTTTTTTACGTAGTGTGAATTATTATTAATAATAGTATAAAATTATTAATACTATTTATAAAATTATTAATATTATTTAATAATTTTATTTTTTTACAAATTTTTTTTATTTTTGCTCTTTTTCTCTCCTCTTTCCCTCAGCTTTTTTTTTTTTTCTCTCTCTCCTCTTTCTATTTACACTCATCACCTTTTTGACTTCTATTAAAGATTATTCTTTAATTAACTTAAATCCAATATAAAATTTATATATATATATAATGAATGTTAAGCTAAAATGAATGTTAAGCTAATGGTATGTTTTTTTTATTGTTGATGTAATATAACAATACTTCCGTACTCCATAATTCAAATTTGACAAGCTTATTTAAATATGATTACATAAAGACACTCACTTGGCATTCAAATAATATGAAAATGTTTTCACGTGATATATATATAAATAATATATTTAGCTGCTGAACATTTCTTTTTCCTAGATAGAGAAAAAGTCAGTTACAATTGCTGTCCACATAGAAGTCTTTTTCTCTTTTTTTTATGGTGTTATATATATATATATAAGACGCATATACATATTCAATATGCAAATGTGATGGTGTAGTCAAAAGTAGTGAAATCTCTAGGTACTTTCGTATTGGACAACCTGATAATGAGTCTAAGTCCCTCATAGTGGGGCATAGGACTGCAACTCGGACAGGTTGGACGAATTAGAGGTACAATTCGAGCTTAACCCTACATGTGAAATGTTCAACCCTAACTCAACTCTAACCCTACTTTCAACCCTAATTATTCAACCATAACCCAACATTTCTTAAAATTTTAAACTCGGGTTGCAACTCGAGTTGAGATTGGATTAGAAAGTCGGGTTAATTCGGGTTATCTATATCACCAATCTCCATGTTAAAAATTTAAAGTGATACTTTAATAAGTTTCACATTAGATCACTCCTAAACACACAAAAAATTAAGAACTTTATGCAAATTTCTAAAAAATTACAAACAAATTTTTAAGAAATTAATTATCCAAAGTGTTAACATACAATAAATCAAAATTTAAATAAAGGAAGTTGAAAAGAAAAAGGTTATCACAATTTAAATATTATATATAATATATTTAAAATAAAAAATATGTATAAAAATAATATTACAATTCGGGTTTGGGTTGGGCTCGGGTTATTGATACCTCAATCCTGACTCAACCCTAATTAAGTTCGGGTTGAAGTTTTTCAATCTAAATTTAACCCTAATTGTAAAAATAGTTGTCCAAGCTCAAAAAAATCAGGCTGGCTTCAAATTAAATTCGAATTGTCCAACCCAAGTTGCACCCTTAAGTGGGGATAATGATGAGGTCTTTATACAATGACAGTCGGTAAAAATTAGTACATATCCTACATCTAATTTATTGGTTTGGGCAAAAACAAATGTAAAAATTAATCTTAGTTTAAATTATGATATGTGTTCAGTTTCGCATTCGTACCTTTATATGTGTGTGTGTGTGTGTATATATATATATATATATATATATATGCTTTTTATTTTTTATCTTTTTACTTAAAGTTCATAACTTTTACTACAAATAATATTTTTTGATGAAACTGATTTTGTTAAATAAAATATTTCGAGAGCTTCAATTTGAGTAGAATTTAGGCTATGTTTTAATTTAAGACAAAAAAGTTATGATTTTTTCAATTTATTTTACACTTAAAGTAATTTTTCACAAATTTTAAGTTATTTTGCACATAATTAAAATATTTCTTCATACACTTAAAACATATACTGGTTATGTTTTTTTTTCTAATTTTTTTAAAAACTCTTATGCATATTTGAAAAGAGAGTAGAGAATATATGATTGAGAGGGAGTTCTGAAGGAAGGCACAGGTTGAGGATTAAATTGTATTAAAAATTCTGATACCCTAATTATAAATAAAACATCCTTGTTTTATTATCATTTCGTAGTCGAGCAAAAAAAAATATTTCATTGTTTATATTTTTTTTATTTTTTTGGCAAAATAAAAAAATTCTTCAATGTTAGAAAAAAACATTTGGCATTGTTTAAAAAACAACATTTTTTTAAACAATGCCAAAAAAATAATAATTTAAAAACAATGAAGATTTTTTATTTATTTTTTTCTCGGCCACGAAATGATAATAAAACAAGAATATTTTATATATAATTAAATTAATATTTTAAAAAAGTATATAAAAAGAATAAAATTGTTATTGTTGAAAATATTAAGAAATTTGATAGAAGGGTAAAATTGAAACTTAAAATATAATTTTAGTCTAGAAGGGTTGTGTAATACCACGCTCCAACACATGGTATGATATTGTCTGCTTTGGGCCTGAGCCCGCACGATTTTGCTCTTGGATTTTACCCCAAAAGGCCTCATACCATTTGAAGAGAACACACTACATATAAGCACATCCCCTTCTCCACACCCAGGCGATGTAGGATTGAGCAATCTTGTACCCTGTCAGTGAAGCACATCCCCTTCTCCACATCTAGGCGATGTGGGATTGAGCAATCCTGTACCCTGTCAGTGTGGTAGCTAAGTCCAGTGTCTGTCTTCGCACCCGCCCACTTACACCCGTCCACAAGGGTTACTACAATCCACCCCCTACGAGGCTCGAAGTCCTCGTCGGCACACTTCTGGCTGGATTCAGGCTCTGATACCAACTGTAATATCCCGCTCCAACACATGGTATGATATTGTCCGCTTTAAGCCTGAACCCGCACGGTTTTGCTTTTGGATTTTACCCCAAAAGACCTAATACCATTTGAAGAGAACACACTACATATAAGCACATCCCCTTCTTCACACCCAGGCGATGTGGGATTGAGTAATCCTGTACCCTGTCAGTGTGGTAGTTAAGCTCAGTGTCTGTCTTCACACCCGCCCAATCACACTAGTCCACAAGGGTTACTACAATCCACCCCCCTACGATGCCCGACGTTCTCGTCGGCACACTTCAACTGTAATACCCCACTCCAATACATGGTATGATATTGTCCGCTTTGGGCCTCAACTCGCACAGTTTTGCTCTTGGGTTTTACCCCAAAAGGCCTCATACCATTTGAAAAGAACACACTACATATAAGCACATCCCCTTCTCCACACCCAGGTGATGTGGGATTGAGCAATCCTGTACCCTATCAGTGTGGTAGCTAAGCTCAGTGTCTGTCTTCGCACCACCCACTCATACCCATCCACAAAGGTTACTACAATCCACCTCCCTACGAGGCCCGACGTCCTCGTCGGCACACTTCCGACTGGGTTCAGGCTCTGATACCAACTGTAATACCCTACTCTAACATATTGTATAATATTATCCGCTTTATGCCTGAACCCGCATGATTTTGCTCTTGGATTTTACCCCAAAATGCCTCATACCATTTGAAGAGAATACATTACATATAAGCACATCTCCTTCTCCACACCCAAGCGATATGGGATTGAGCAATTCTGTACCCTGTCAGTGTGGTAGCTAAGTTTAGTGTCTGTCTTCGCACCCGCCCACTTACACCCGCCCACAAGGGTTACTACAATCCACCCCCTATGAGGCCCGACGTCCTCGTCGACACACTTCAACTGTAATACCTCGCTCCAACACATGAGGCCTCAACCCGCACAGTTTTGCTCTTGTGTTTTACCCCAAAAGGCCTCATACCATTTGAAGAGAACACACTATATATAAGCTCATCCCCTTCTCCACACCTACGCGATGTGGGATTGAGCAATCATGTACCCTGCCAGTGTGGTAGCTAAGCCCAGTGTCTGTCCTCGCACCCGCCTACTCATACCCGTCCACAAGGGCTACTACAATCCACCCCCCTACGAGGCCCGATGTCCTCATCGGCACATTTTCAGCTAGGTTCAGGCTCTAATAACAACTGTAATACCCCGCTCCAACACATGATATGATATTATCCGCTTTGGGCTTGAGCCCGCACGGTTTTGCTCTTGAATTTTACCCTAAAAGACCTCATACCATTTGAAGAGGACACACTACATATAAGCACATCCCCTTCTCCACACCCAGGAGATGTGGGATTGAGCAATCCTGTACCTTGTCAGTGTGGTAGCTAAGCCCAGTGTTTGTCTTCGCACCCGCCCACTCACACCCGTCCACAAGGGTTACTACAGGTTGATTTACACATTTTTGAAACTATAAGGGTACAAAGTGAACATGAAGAGTATTTTTTTGCGCATTTTTAAAACTAGAGGGAGGTTTTATATATTTTACCCATATATATATACTAGTTTAAATGCACGTGCGTTGCACGTGGGAGACTCTAATTATATATATATATATATATATATATATATATATATATTAAGGATATCATCTAAAAGAAAATTAAATAAAAAATATACCATTGACAGAAAGTAAATTATTTGCTAACATTAATGGACTATGAATCAGAAATCCTGTGATCGAAAGAAAGTAAATTACTTGCTACTATTAATGGACTATGAATCAGAAGTCCCGTGATCCAAAAGAAAGCTTTGTCATGATAAAGTAGGATTTGAGGCAAATCTAGATATCAAACGAGCTAGATCATAGAGTCTATTAATGCTTTCTCACTTGGTTATATCCACTTTTCATTCTTATTCGTTTATCTACTCTATTCAGGTTCAAACAAAGAATCTCTCTTTTCAACCAAAGCTTTCATCGAAAAAATGGATTTTTATTATCCTAGAACATGGCATAGAATTTCAATTAGGATATGCGGAATTCAAGGATTTATGACATCAATAACTCAAACAAGATATAGTAAAAACAAATATTTAAGGAAGGATATTATCCTTAAAGCCTGAGATGTTTTTACTATTTATTGAACTACGTAGAGGATTTTTTTAGGCATCTGATTGTTAGGAATTCAAGGAAAACGTTATTGAAAATTTTGAACCGTATTAAACAAAACGATTTACCTAAAAAAATAGATTTTCTATATATTTACTCACAACTACTATTAAACTCTTTTTGAAAAAAAAGAAGGGTTCTTATTCAGTTTTTATTAGATTCTCATTAAATAAAATTCATTGACAAAGCCCATTAATTTTTTAACCAAAATTACTAATTTTTTGTTTACTTTTCTTTAATCTCTATCTATATGCCCAAATAATACCTTAAAATAATAGATATTAAAATCATGTCTCCACAAAGCATATAGACTAGATAAAACTGATGATAGGAAGGAATGTGCTAAATTGCTAATACAATTTTTTTGACCTTCACCCTACAAATGGACCTTAAAACGGTAACTTTAATCTCCATATGATATAATACTAATTTTTTTTTTTGATAATTTAATTTTTATTGATAATTTAATTTTTTATTTTTAAAAAAATTATATTTCCATTATATTTTAATTATTATAGTATGAATCCGATTCAATTATTATAACCATTTCTCTTTAGCAGTTATGCTTTACATCTAATATATAGTTGATAGACATGAAAGTAATTTTAATCTCCATATGAAATAATACTGAATTTTTATTGATAATTTAATTTTTTACATTAAGTTGGTAAATGGAATTATAAAATTACATTCCTAAATACTATGACTTGATGTATAATCAAACTTGGTTCACAAATCTACATGATCTTCAATCCTAAATATGTGATTTTTAATGCAGATACCAAAGAAAAGAAATTGGAAAACTAAATATTAAACTATTTTATAATTGAATCAATTGAATGTGGAAACACTAAAGCAAAAAATTTTCTCCTTCTGCATATTTATTTCTTTGATTTGTATTTATGGTTCACAGTGTTATGTCATCTTATTTCTTTACTCTCAAGACTCGGTTAAGGATCTATCACACGTATATAATCCAATTTTGTTTTAAAACCCTTTCACAGCTTAAAAGAAAAAAAAAGTTTAAATAAATTTTTTCAATTAATTTTACTAACATGGTAACATTAATATTAATTGTATGATTTTTTTATAAGAATATTTAAACTCTGAAAGAGATGTAAACAACAGTCAAAATGTGAAAGAAAAAAAAAAGTGCACCTAAATAAAGTTGACTAGTGTGTGTCATATTTGGTAAAGTCAAACTATTTACGAATGAAGGTCCAAATTCTTCACAGATTTCCTATCCGCCTTGTGAGTTCCTTTCTCACAAGTAGATAGGAGTGTGTCAATAGAGTTAGAAACCAAGCCAACAGCTTGCATCATTTTTGTATATCATTATTAAGTACGTGTCAACAGCTCCTTAGTGGGCTGCTGATAATTTTTTTTTATTTTTTCTCTTTCTCTCTCTACTATCCCTCAGCTTTTTCTCTCTCCCCCCTCCCTCAATTTTTTTTTCTCTCCTCTTTCTCTTGACCAGTTCCTATGTGTGTGTGTGTGTATATGTGTGTGTGTGTGTGGGGGGGGGGGGGGGGGGGGGGGTGGCACAAAGGCCAACCGAAGGTGTGTGTGTGTGTGTGTGTGTATATATATATATATATATATATGTGTGTGTGTGTGTGTGTGTGGGGCACAAAGGCCAACCGAAGGTGATTCCTATCCTAATCTGAAAATTCGAAATATGGGTAAGATTCTTAAACCTATACATGAGGCAAGAAACGTATCAATCCAAAATTTGACCAGCCGTGGCAACAGAAAATTATTTTAAAAGTGTTTTGGAAGGATCCATTGTAGTGGTTGTATTAGTATTAATAAACTCAAGGCTTTAGTTTTGTATCGGTTTTCACCGCTCTCATTTTATAATTCATTCTTTAGTCTTCATTTGCAAATGAATAAAACATACATAACATTAAAGTACTAAAATAAAAAAATATAATATATTAACATAAATATTACAAGAAGTTAATTTGAATCAAAATTTTCATCTATCTAACCATCAGAGTTGATAATAACAGTAACCTTCACATTATGAGCATCTGGATTAAGAATATCACTTTCTGCAGCAATCTCTTGAATAAAAAGTAATTTAATCACCTTAATAGAATTTGTTAATTTATATGAAATTTTAAAAATTTGTCTTTCTCGTCTAGCTATTATTGGCATCTAAGTTTTAAAAAATATAATTGCATAAATATCTTCCTTACCCATTATCTTAAAATTATAATTTAATGAATTTTCTATAAACATTGAAATTATATTATCTTTATCAACTCTAAAATTATTCCTCCCATTTACAATTCGATTATAAATACTATTTATCAACATTAAGTAGGGGGCGTAGGGGTTGAAGATTCGCTTCTTTTAACGAGGCAGTCCTTTGACAACCCTTTCTTGGAAATGAAAGAGAGAGAAAGAGGGGTCACAGATACATAAGCTTTTTTGGAGACACGTAGTGTGTATATATATATATATATATATATATATATATATATATGTATATATATGGATTACAACTAAATGATATTTGTCTTATTTGGACAGCTTCCGTTTGGCTTCTTTTGCTTCCGTTATCCTTCTTTTATTATATTAATATAATATTTATGTCTCAGTTTGCTGAAGTTATATATTCGTATCTCTGTGTGTGTATATATACATATATATATATATATATATATATACACACACAAATAATTCATTTTCATTTTTTTCACTTCAAAGTCCATAACTTTTACTACAAATAATATTTTTTAAAGAAACTAATTTTATTTAATAGAATATTTTAAGAGCTTGAATTTGAATATAATTTAGACTATATTTTAACTTAAAACAAAAAAATTATTATTTTTTCAATTCATGTCTACACACTTAAAAGAAAATTTTCATAACTTTAAATTTATTTTACACACAATTAAAATGTTTCTTCAAACACTTAAAACATATACAAATAATTTTTTTAAAAAATGTTTAAAAAAAAATTGAGCTTAAATGTTTCTAAAAAGTAAAAAATTATTTAATTTCAGTGTATAAAAAAATAATTTAAATAATTAAAAAGTAAAGCGATTCTCAGCGCGTGTGTGTAATTTGAGATTAAAAATGCAAGTGCACTTATACCTCTTTGTCTGTTGCAAGTGGAAGAGAGTTGTACTTTCTAAAATAAAAAAAGAAAAAGAAAAAATAAATAAATAAATAAGAAAGTCAGTAGAGTTACGAATCTTATTTTAAAAGAGAATCCCTGATTAGACATGAGCATGCCAATATGTTCCCAGAGAGAGGTATTTTGAGTAAATATTGGTGTTTGTACGAGAGAGAGAGAGAGAGAGAGAGAGAGAAAGAGAAAGAGAGAGGGGAAGGTCACTTTATCTTTTATTTCTCAAACTGTCTCAACTTGTCTCGTCTACATATATACATATATATATATATAGGAACTCAAGCTATCCCTTCTCCACCACTTCACTACTTCTCTGGCCTCAATATGTTCCCGAGAGGTATTTTTCTCGAGTAAATATTGGTGTTTGTACAAGAGAGAGAGAGAGAGAGAGAGAGGGGGGGAAGGTCACTCTTTATCTTTTATTTCTCAAACTGTCTCAACTTGTCTCGTCTATATATATATATATATATATATATATAGGAACTCAAGCTATCCCTTCTCCACCACTTCACTATTTCTCTGGCCTTAGTTCCCCACAAACAATTTTGAAAACAAAATTTCAGATCACGAAGATTTTATTATAAGCGTTCTCTTCAACCAAAGCCTTTGACACATCTGTAATTGGGTAAGAGGTTGGATCATCGCTCCTATTTCTCAATTTCATTTAATGGTGTCATGAATATTCTTATTTGTGCTTCCATTATCACTTTCATTCTCATCACCATCGTTTAAAGGTTATGTTTCAATCCATTGTGAGAGTTTTTTCAAACAGATTTCGAAAAACTGTGAATAAACTGATGATAGGAAATCGTATTTATTGTCCTTGAAAATGCAATTGTCAGAGCTTTATTTAAAATTGACATTGTTTGTTCAAATATATTAGTATATTTATCAACTTATTAACCAGAAAATGTAGACTGTTTTAGAGAACAAGGAATAGTTTTCATAGTTAGGCAGGGGCACACAAGAAGTAGGATTTTTCTTTTTTTGTTTGTTGGTTTGTTTGTTTAAATAGCTCTCTTAATTGCAACCGTAAAGTGATGTAGGAGCTATTTTCAAATCTGAACTGTAAAGTGTCGTTCCTATTGCTTCCAAGTTTTTGTTAATTTATTTTACAAATTCATAAGAGATGAGATCCTCTGCCTTACCGGGTCGTCTGCCCTACTGTGCCCTGTATATATACGACGCCGTTTAACAAACTTTGCAAAAGAACTTCAAAACAAGGTCAACAGGCTACTTGTTAAACCGGTAATACACTTTCTTTCTCTCTCTTCTATCTCTCTTTCTCTCTTTTATCATTATTGTCCTTCAATCTTCATATCATCCGTCTTCTCTCTCTTCTGGAATATCATTTTGTTTCTTCTCTCTTCTTTTTCTCATCACATCATCTTCTCTCTCTTCTTTTTATATATAAAAACATGCATCTCTTCTTTAATCCAAATTTTTATTTTTCGGATTAGCCGGAGGCGAACTTGATTTCCTATATTTTTACATCAAATTCTTTTAATCTTTGTAAACAGTGAAAGTTTGATTTCTAATCAAATCTCTTTGATCTTTGTAAATGGGTCGTATGATAGGTTATATATATATATATATATATATATATATATATATGTGTGTGTGTGTGTGTGTGTGTGTGTGTCGTGTGTGTGTATATAATGGTTGTTGAGAAACAGAAGAGAGAGCAGCGCTGCTCCATGCGTGGACAGCGCTGCTCCATCATTTATTATTTTTTAATTAAAAAAATTACATACTATCATTAATTTTTTAATCCAAGGAATAAAATTTTGATAAAAATATATATACACCAAAATACATATAAAGGATATAATGGAGTGATACTTTTTTTTTAAAATATTGGAACAATATAGAGATTTAATTAAAAATTATAAATACTTTTACAAATACTAGTTTAAATGAAGTTGTGAAATTATTTCACAAACAATTCCTAAATACTTCTTAATCTACAAATTTACATTTTCCAACCCTTCTACCTAAAAAAATTTAAATTATTATAAATTACTTTTTTTTCACCACAATTCATCTATAACTCACCACCTTTAAATCTATATTTCACCACCCTTAAATCTATATTTCACCACCCTTATACCTAAAAAATACTTGAAATATTATTAGTTAAATTTTTATCACCACATTTCATCTATACCTCACCATCTTTAAATCTATATTTCACCACCCCTAAATCTATATTTCACCACCCTTATACCTAAAAAAGACTTAAAATATTATTAATTAAATTTTTGTCACCACATTTCATCTATAACTCACCATCTTTAAATCTATATTTCACCACCCTTATACCTAAAAAAATTTGAAATATTATAAGTTAATTTTTTGCCACCAAAGTTCATTTATACTTCACAACCTTTAAATCTATATTTCATCACCATTAAATCTATATTTCACCACCCTCATAACTAAAAGAAACTTGGATTATTATAAGTTATTATTCTGTCACCACAATTCATCTATAATTCACCATCTTTAAATATATATTTCACCACCCTTAAATCTATATTTCACCACCCTTATACCTAAAAAATACTTGAAATATTATTAGTTAAATTTTTATCACTACATTTCATCTATACCTCACCATCTTTAAATCTATATTTCACCACCCCCAAATTTATATTTCACCACCCTTACACCTAAAAAAGACTTAAAATATTATTAGTTAAATTTTTGTCACCACATTTCATCTATAACTCACCATCTTTAAATCTATATTTCACCATCCTTAAATCTATATTTCACTACCCTTATACCTAAAAAAATTTGAAATATTATAAGTTATTTTTTTGTCACCAAAGTTCATTTATACTTCACCACCTTTAAATCTATATTTCATCACCATTAAATCTATATTTCACTACCCTCATAACTAAAAAAAACTTGGATTATTATAAGTTATTATTCTGTCACCACAATTCATCTATAACTCACCATCTTTAAATCTATATTTCACCACCATTAAATCTATATTTCACCACCCTTATACCTAAAAAAACTTGAAATATTAAAAGTTGAATTTTTGTCACCACAGTTTATCTATACCTCACCACCCTTAAATCTATATTTCACCACTTTTATACCTAAAAAAACTTGAAATATTATAAGTTAATTTTTTGTCACCACATTTCATCTATATCTCACCACCCTTAAATCTATATTTCATCACCATTAAATCTATATTTCACCACCCTCATAACTAAAAAAAACTTGAATTATTATAAGTTATTATTCTGTCACCACAATTCATCTATAACTCACCATCTTTAAATCTATATTTCAACATCATTAAATCTATATTTCACCACCCTTATACCTAAAAAAACTTGAAATATTAAAAGTTGAATTTTTGTCACCACAGTTCATCTATACCTCACCACCCTTAAATCTATATTTCACCACTTTTATACCTAAAAAAACTTGAAATATTATAAGTTAATTTTTTGTCACCACATTTCATCTATATCTCACCACCCTTAAATCTATATTTCATCACCATTAAATCTATATTTCACCACCCTCATAACTAAAAAAAACTTGAATTATTATAAGTTATTATTCTGTCACCACAATTCATCTATAACTCACCATCTTTAAATATATATTTCAACACCATTAAATCTATATTTCAACACCATTAAATCTATATTTCACCACCCTTATACCTAAAAAAACTTGAAATATTAAAAGTTGAATTTTTGTCACCACAGTTCATCTATACCTCACCACTTTTAAATCTATATTTCACCACCCTTAAATCTATATTTCACCACTTTTATACCTAAAAAAACTTGAAATATTATAAGTTAATTTTTTGTCACCACAATTTGTTTACACCTCACAACCTTTAAATCTATATTTCACTACCTTTAAATCTTCATTTCACCACCTTTATAACTAAGAAAAACTTGCATTTTTATATGTTAATGTTCTATCACCATAATTCATATATATCTCACAACCTTTAAAGTTATATTTCATTAACTTCAAATTTTTATACTTTTACAAATATTAGTTTAAATGAAGTTGTTGCATTATTCAGCAAACAATTCCTAACTACTTGTTCCAATATTTTTCAAAAAAAATAGTATCTCTCTATTATATTTAAAGGTGGTGAAGTATAGATGAACTTTGGTGACAAAAACTTAACTTATATTAATTCATTTTTTTTAGTTAGGTGGTGAAATGTAGATTTAAGAGTGGTGAAATATATATTTAAAGATGGTGAGGTATACATGAATTATGGTGAAAAAAAATTAACTTATAATATTTCAAGTTTTTTTAGGTATAAGGGTGGTGAAATATAGATTTAAGGGTGGTGTAATATAGATTTAAAGATGGTGAGTTATAGATGAATTATGGTGGCAGAACATTAACTTATAATATTTGAAATTTTTTTTAGATATAAGGGTGGTGAAATTTAGATTCAAGGGTGGTGAAATTTAGATTTAAAGGTGGTGATGTGTAGATGAAATGTGGTGAAAAAAATTTTACTTTTATAATATTTTAAGTTTTTTTTAGGTATAAGGGTGTTAAAATATAGATTTAAGGGTGGTGAGTTATAGATGAAATGTGGTGACAAAAAATAAACTTATAATATTTGAAGTTTTTTTTAGATATAAGGGTGGTGAAATTTAGATTTAAGGGTGGTGAAGTATAGATTTAAAGGTGGTGACGTATAGATGAACTGTGGTGACAAAAAATTAACTTATAATATTTCATATTTTTTTAGGTATAAATGTGGTGAAATATAGATCTAAGAATGGTGACATATAGATTTAAAGATGGTGAGGTATAGATGAAATATGTTGACAAAAAATTAACTTATAATATTTCAAGTTTTTTAGGGTATAAGGGTGGTGAAATATAGATTTAAGGGTGGTGAAGTATAGATGAACTGTGGTGACAATAAATTAACTTATAATATTTCATATTTTTTTAGGTATAAGAGTGGTCAAATATAGAATTAACGGTGGTGAAATATAAATTTAAAAGTGGTGAGGTATAGATGAATTGTGGTGACAAAAAATTAACTTATAATATTTCATGATTTTTTTATGTATAAGAGTGGTGAAATATAGATTTAAAGGTGGTGAAATATAGATTTAAAGATGGTGAGGTATAAATAAATTGTGGTGACAAAAAATTAACTTATAATATATGAAGTTTTTTTTAGATATAAGGGTGGTGAAATTTAGATTTAAGGGTGGTGAAATTTAGATTTAAAGGTGGTGATGTGTAGATGAAATCTGGTGACAAATATTTAACTTTTAATGTTTTAAGTTTTTTTTAGGTATAAGGGTGGTGAAATATAGATTTAAAGGTGATGAAATATAGATTTAAAGGTGGTGAGGTATAAATAAATTGTGGTGACAAAAAATTAACTTATAATATTTGAAAATTTTTTTAGATATAAGGGTGGTAAAATTTAGATTCAAGGGTGGTGAAATTTAGATTTAAAGGTGGTGATGTGTAGATGAAATGTGGTGACAAATATTTAACTTTTAATATTTTAAGTTTTTTTTATGTATGAGGGTGGTGAAATATAGATTTAAAGGTGGTGAGAGATAGATGAACTTTGGTGACAAAAAGTTAATTTATACTAATTTAAATTTTTTTAGGTAAAAAGGTGGAAAAATGAAAATTTGTAAATTAAGAAATATTTAGGAATTGTTTGCCGAATAAATTCGCACCTTTATTTAAACTAGTATTTGTAAAAGTATTTTAAATTTTTAATTAAATCTCCGGATTGTTCCAATATTTTTAAAAAAGAAGTATCTCTCCATTATATTCTTTATATGTATTTTGGTATATATATATTTTTATCAAAATTTTATTCTTTGGATTAAAAGATTAGTGATATTCTTAATTTTTTTAATTAAAAAAACATTAAAAAATGGAGCAGCGCTGCTCCACGCGTGGAGCAGCGCTGCTCTCTCTTCTGTCTCTTATAACAAACATTATATATATATATATATATATATACACACGCTGATATATATACACTTATATATATATACACACACTGATATATATATATATATATATATATATATATATATATATATATAACCCATCATACGAACCATTCGCAAAGATCAAAGGGATCTGATGTAAAAAGATGAGAAATCAAACTTTCACTGTTCACAAGATCATAAGAGATGCATGTGTTTATATATAAAAAGAAAAGAGAGAAGATGATGTGATGAGAAAAAGAAGAGAGAAGAAAAAAAAATGATGCTGGAGAAGAGAGAGAGAGAGGACGGATGATGATGATGATGAAAGAGAGATAGAAGAGAGAGAAATGAAGAGTAAAAAAGTTAAAAGTATATAAAATAATATATGAAACTAGTATAACATGAAAAGGAAAGAGTGACTGGAAGAAGAAAGAAAGAGCCGGTCACCACTAAACAAAACGACACAGTTTGCGGGTAGGGCACGGGTAGGGCATATACCCAGTAGGGCAGAGGATCCTGCTCCAGTAAGTCTATATATATATATATATATATATGCGTGCGCCCTAGCCTACTAAAAAGTACACTGGTTACAAGTTGGTTTGCTGTGTATCTAATTTATTTATATCTCTATACCACTATCTGGACCGCGCTGCTCCACTGCTTTCTAAGTCTCTCCTGCTTACCTGCCTGCCATGCCTCATGCATCAGTGTCTCATAAATAAAAATTTGTTTTTTCTTTTTTTTATAACTGTCTCATGAATAATACTTTATAAGTAAGTCATATCATACCTCCAATCTAGTTTCCGACTCTTCCCTCAACTTTTTAATTTTTACTTATTTTTTAGGTAACCTGCAAAACAAATTCTCTTTCAACCATTACTCTTTTTTTAAATAACTCATTCAATTAGAAATTATTCCCTCAAATTAATTATTTGTTACAATTAAAAATATATTCATCATAAAAAATAATTTTATCTATTCTCATTAAATTTGTTTATTATTATTAAATTATCTTCATTATCTTTTCTCTTATAAAATATTAATTATTCCATTTATCTTAATTTTATTATTGGTATTAATTTATCAAAGCAATGAAAAAAATACACAAAATTGTAGCCATTTTCTAAAATAATTAACTTATTATTAAAATTTTACTATTTATAATAAAGCATATTATACTCTGTTTAAATTTTTTTACTGTAAAAAAAATATACTTTTCTATATCATATATTCATGAAAAATTAAAAAATTTCTTGAATAAAAAACATATTCTTTTTCAAGGTCATGAAAAATTAAGAAATTACTTAATTTTTTTTAAAAAAATATACTTAATATTGTGATAGTTAAGGAAATTTTATGTTTAGGGAGTTTTTTTTTTTTTTTTTTTACTTCGCCCCCTATTATTTTACTAAGAGCAGTGATAGGCAGTGCGTTTGTGTTCAGAATTCGGACCTCAAATTAAGGGATGGTAATATTTGGACCTGATAAAAGTATATTCTTATATATACATACAGAGAAGGTACGAATGAATAAGAGAATCAAAAGAAAATAATTAATAAAAAAGCTAGTTACAGGTAATCAAAGTAGCTAAGGAAAGAGTGTGTGTATATGTATTATTTTTCTAAACTTATTTCTATATATACATAGAGAGAAGGTATGAATAAATAACAGAGAATTCAAAGAAAATAATAAAAAATCAGCTACAAAGAGAGTAGAGAGAAATTGATCATGTGTGTATATGTATTATCTTTCCAAATTTACTCATATATATATATATATATATATATATATATATATATTAGTGTATTGTTCGTGCCTACGACACTATAAAAAAAAATTATTGGACTGAAATAGAAATTGATTTTATATAATTAACGTGTCAATAAACAAATATTTACAAAACACTATTTGCATTAGCTACTGTGTATAAAAAATATAATGACCATGCGTCTCTTTCTTCTCTGCTTCTTCCAAGATAAAACATAAATCTTCTTCACTACCGAGAAGAATATCCTTGAGTCAATATGAATGTACTTCGCCTTCAAAAAAGGACTATGTACAACAATCTACAAAATATATAACACTATATTATATTAACATTATGTAAAAAATAATAATTTAGAGTAAACACAAAATTGAATTACTTCATTACATCCCCAATTGCGTAGTGAAGATAAATTGATATATCTGAATTTTCTTGCAGCAGCATCCCAGTCCTACACAATTATATTGGATAACACACTTTGATTAGAACACTATAATAAAACTTTTGGGTAGACAATATTTGTTATAGAATGCAGACCGTCGTCTGGAAGAAGGATACTTATACGTTCAGAACTGGTGCATCTAGACAATGTAACATATAACTGCCCATGACTAAATACCGGTGTGCGCAAATCAATCCCAACAAATTGCACAGACTGTCATTGAGATTTATTAATGGTCATTGCATAGGCCAGTCGAACAACAAATTGACGTCTTGTCATTTTAATGGGCAATTCTGACGAGGATGGAGTCAAGGATATTCTTAGAATAAAGACAAAATTACCACATTTATCTCCCGTTAGAATCTGTGTTTCAATTACGCGATGTGCACACTTGACAACCATCAATTGTGTGCCATTGCATAGGCCATCCTTAGACGCAATATTCCTCAACAACATAATCGGGCATCCTACTTTCAAATTCAGCTTAAAGGGTGGTAACCCTGAAGGATCTAATGAGTTAAAAAATTCATTAGGATATCGATTAGTAATGATTCGATCTACTAACTCATCTTTCAATATTTTGTCAGCTGCAAAATAAGCAACCGTCTCCCCAGGAAATATATTTAATGCAACACTATTGATAGTACTAGCATCATCATTTTGGGCAGAAAGAATTGTACGCTCATTTAAAAAATTTGGTATAACTGTATTCGCAACACTCAACCCTGGATAAACTGCACATAATAAGTCATCTAAATTCCTGCACTTTCGTATTGTCTACAGAAGTTCTATATTTTCTTGTGGGTTTGATCTAATCTAAACAAAAAAAAATTGTTAAGTTGGGATGTCAAAAAATAACATGCTACTAAAATTATTAACAACTTGTATGTTTTCACGTCAATAAATTTAAAAAATCCACATTTGTAGTGTCTGTGCTATTCAGGCGCATGTTCAAATTCGAAAGGGAATCGGGTTAAAATTCTTGAACCGGGACGTGGCGGTTGACGGCAACGTTAGGGAGTCCGGAGACGTCGGCGGGGACCTCGGGAAGAGTTATCTTTTCTGTTTAACAGCCTGCCCACCCTGAAAATGGCTTAGCCGGAGGTAGGGTCCAGCGGTTGGAAGAGCACCGCACATCGCGTGGTGTCCGGTGCATTCACCACCACCAGATGTAACTCTACAACTTAGTGATACTTTAATATTCACCACTTCTCTGGCCTCAGTTTCTCACAAACAATTTTGGAAACAAAATTTCAGATCACGAAGCTTCTCCTTTGAAGATCACCATTTCTCTGACATGGTACGGAATTTGTGAAGGATTGGACAATTCAACTTGTATTTTTTAATTGGACAGTTTGGTTTCACCGAATATGACACGTACTAATCTGCTTTATTTATATGCATCTTTTTTTTTTCTCTCTCACATTTTGATTGTTCTTTACATCTCTTTTAGAGTTTAAATACTCTTATAAAAAATCATACAATTAATATTAATGTTACCATGTTAGTAATATTAATTGAAAAAAATTATTTAAACTTTTTTTTTTCTTTTAAGCTCTGAAAGGGTTTTAAAAGAAAATTGAGTTATATAGGTGTGGGAGGTCCTTAAGTGAGTCTTGAGATTGAAGAAATAAGATGACATAAAGTTGTGAACCATAAATGGAATCAAAGAAATCTAATATGCTGTGACTAACATGAATTGAAAAAGTCATAAAGGATATATATATATATATATATATATATATATATATATTCATTTATCTATATTTATAAGATTCAACATCACTGGAGGGGTAGATTTGTAACTTTTTTTTCTTTTGATAATTATCTTATAATTATCTTTTATGATTATTTTGATAATTATCCATAATAATTTTCTTTGCTGATTTATTAGACCTATTTTTAAATGGGCTTGAACTTCTCAAATAATTTAAACCAGCTCATAATTCATTTAATTATAGTCGGTCTGATATTTAAATTATCTAAATCATTCAGTCATATTTTAAAGAAGGGATATGTTGAGTTCCTATATATATGTATATATATATATACACGTAGACGAGACAAGTTGAGACAGTTTGAGAAATAAAAGATAAAGAGTGACCATCCCCTCTCTCTCTCTCTCTCGTACAAACACCAATATTTACTCGAGAAAAATACCTCTCTCTGGGAACATATTGGCATGCTCATGTCTAATCAGGGATTCTCTTTTAAAATAAGATTCGTAACTTTACTGACTTCCTTATTTATTTATTTTTGTTTTGTTTTCTTTTCTTTTCGTACAACTCTCTTCCACTTGCAACAGACAAAGAGTTATAAGTGCACTTGCATTTTTAATCTCAATTACACACACGTGCTGAGAATCGCTTTACTTTTTTAATTATTTAAATTATTTTTTCATACACTGAAATTAAATAATTTTTTACTTTTTAGAAACATTTAAACTCAATTTTTTTTAAACATTTTTAAAAAAAATTATTTGTATATGTTTTAAGTATTTGAAGAAATATTTTGTAATACCCCACTCCAACACATAGTATGATATTGTTCGCACAATTTTACTCTTGGGTTTTACCCCAAAATGCCTCATACCATTTGAAGAGAATATACTACATATAAGCACATCCTCTTCTCCACACTCAGGCGATGTGGGATGGAGCACCCTGTACCCTATCAGTGTGATAACTCAGCCCAGTGTGAGTCTTCGCACCCGTCCACGCACACCCATCCACAAGGGTTACTACACATTTTAATTGTGTGTAAAATGATTATTAAAGTTATGAAAAATTTCTTTTAAGTGTGTAGACATGAATTGAAAAAATAATAACTTTTTTGTTTTAAATTAAAATATAGTCTAAATTATATTCAAATTCAAGCTCTTAAAATATTCTATTAAATAAAATTAGTTTCTTAAAAAAATATTATTTGTAGTAAAAGTTATGGACTTTGAAGTAAAAAAAATAAAAATGAATTATTTGTGTATATATATATATATATATGTATATATACACACAGAGGTACGAATATATAACTTCAGCAAACTGAGACATAAATATTATATTAATATAATAAAAGAAGGATAACGGAAGCAAAAGAAGCCAAACCGAAGCTGTCCAAATAAGACAAATATCATTTAGTTATAATCCATATATATACATGTGTGTGTATATATATATATATATACACACTACGTGTCTTCAAAAAAGCTTATGTATCTGTGACCCCTCTTTCTCTCTCTTTCATTTCCAAGAAAGGGTTGCCAAAGGACTGCCTCGTTAAAAGAAGCGAATCTTCAACCCTTACGCCCCTCCCTAATGTGTATTGGCATGCTCATGTCTAATCAGGGATTCTTTTTAGAATAGGATTCGTAACTCTACTATCTTCCTTATTTATTTATTTATTTATTTATTTTTTCTTTTCTTTTTTTATTTTAGAAAAGACAACTCTCTTTCACTTACAACCAGACAAAGAGAGAAACGGCGAACGAGAGAGATACAAATACAAATACATCTTCTTCTTTTCGATTAGTTTTTAAATTTATTTTTTTATTATTATATATGTATGTAAGCATATATTTGTGCTCTTACATAATAATGACCTATCAGATTAAAATTTTCTTACTTATATAACCTTATCAACTACTAGAATAAATTGAATTTATAGTCAACAACTACTTATACGAGAGTAATTTTTGGCCCTCCGAATTAGAAGAAAGGACATCACAAGGCAGGGTATGGAATTTGTGAAGGATTGGACAATCTAACTTGTATTTATTAATCGAATAGTTTGGTTTCACCGAATATGACATGTACTAATCTGCTTTATTTACGTGCATCTTTCTTTCTTTTTTTTTCACATTTTGAGTGTTCTTTACATCTCTTTCAGAGTTTAAATACTCTTATAAAAAAATTATACAATTAATATTAATATTACTATGTTAGTAATTTAATTAAAAAAAATGATTTAATTTTGTTTTTCTTTTTGGTTATATAGGTGTGGAAGGTCCTTAACCGAATCTTGAGATTGAAAAAATAAGATGACATAAAGTTCTGAACCATAAATACGAATCAAAGAAATCTGATATGCTATGACCAACATGAATTGAAAAAGTCATAACGGATATATATATATATATATATATATATATATATATATATTCATTTATCTATATTTAAAAGATTCAGCATCATTGGAAGAATAAATTAGTAACTTTTTTTTTATAATTATTCTATAATTATCTTTTATAATTATTTTAATAATTATCTATAAAAATTATCTTTTTCTGATATATATATATATATCCTTTCAATTCAGGCGCATATATATATTTATATATACATACATACATACACACACGAGTATTCATATACAATATGCAAATATGATGGTGTAGTCAAAAGTAGTGTAATCTCTTGCTACTTTCGTACTGGACACTTATCTTCTTACCTAAATGCCAGTCTAAGTCTCTAACAGTGAGAATAATGATGCATATATATATTTATATATACATACATACATACACACACGAGTATTCATATACAATATGCAAATATGATGGTGTAGTCAAAAGTAGTGTAATCTCTTGCTACTTTCGTACTGGACACTTATCTTCTTACCTAAATGCCAGTCTAAGTCTCTAACAGTGAGAATAATGATGAGGTCTTAGTAAGTCTATATATATATATATATATATATATATATGCATGCGCGTGCGCCCTAGCCTACGATATATATATATATATATATGCATGCGCGTGCGCCCTAGCCTACTAAAAAGTACACTGGTTACAAGTTGGTTTGCTGTGTATCTAATTTATTTATATCTCTAGACCACTTTCTGGATTTCCTTGATAGATATGCTCGCTCACCTCGATCTCTCTGCCTGCACCGCGCTGCTGCACTGCTTTCTAGTCTCTCCTGCTTGGACCTGGATCCTCTGCGGTATTCGGATGGTGCCGGTGCTGTAATCCGAAAATCATATACTTTTATTTTTTTTCTTTTCACTTAAAAGCTCATAACTTTTACCACAAATAATATTTTTTGATGAAACTAATTTTTTTAAATAGTATATTCCAAGAGCTTCAATATGAGTATAATATAGGCTATGTTTTAACTTAAGAAAAAAAAATTATGATATTTATAATTCATGTCAAATTATAATATCCAAACTATTAAAGTAATTTCCACACACTTAAATCAAAATTTTTTTTTTCCTTCTCAATTTTTTTTGGAACTCTTAGGCACATTTGAAAGATTTATTTTGCACAAAAAATAAAAAAAAAATTATATTCACATTTTTTAGACTAATTTTTTTCTCACTTTCCACACTTTTAAAGTAGATTCCACAAATTTAAAACTTTTTTCCACACATTTAAAGTATTTTTCCACACACATAAAACAAATACTTTCTTATGTTTTTTCTTTCTAATTTTTTTAGGAACTCTTAGTCATATATGAAAGATGGTTTTGCAAAAAAGTTCATTAAAATTTATATTCACATTTTTTAATCTCATTTTTTTTAACTTTCCACACTATTAAAGTAATTTCCACACACTTAAAACAAATAATTTTTTTTATTTATTTTTTTTCAATTTTTTTTGAAACTCTTAGGCACATTTGAAAGATGTATTTTGCACAAAAAATCATAAAAATTTATATTCATATTTTTTAGGCTAAATTTTTTCTCACTTTCCACACTTTTAAAATACTATCCACGCATTTAAAGTACTTTTCCACACATTTAAAGTACTTTCCCAACCACCTAAAACAAATACTTTCTTATGTTTTTTCTTTCCAATTTTTTTAGGAACTTTTAGGCATATTTGAAATATTTATTTTGCACAAAAAATTAAAAAAAATTTATATTCACATTTTTTAGACTAATTTTTTTCTCACTTTCCACACTTTTAAAGTAGATTCCACAAATTTAAAATTTTTTTCCACACATTTAAAGTATTTTTCCACACACTGAAAACAAATACTTTCTTATATTTTTTCTTTCCAATTTTTTTAGGAACTCTTAATCATATATGAAAGATGGTTTTGCACAAAAAATTCATTAAAATTTATATTCACATTTTTTAATCTCATTTTTTTTTCACTTTCCACACTATTAAAGTAATTTCCACACACTTAAAACAAATATTTTTTTTTCCTTTCCAATTTTTTTTGGAACTCTTAGGCACATTTGAAAGATTTATTTTGCACAAAAAATTAAAAAAAATTTATATTCACATTTTTTAGACTAATTTTTTTCTCACTTTCCACACTTTTAAAGTAGATTCCACAAATTTCAAGTTTCTTTCCACACATTTAAAGTATTTTTCCACACACCTAAAACAAATACTTTCTTATGTTTTTTCTTTCCAATTTTTTTAGGAACTCTTAGTCATATATGAAAGATGGTTTTGCACAAAAAATTCATTAAAATTTATATTCACATTTTTTAATCTCATTTTTTTTTTACTTTCCACACTTTTAAAGTACTTTCCACACACTTAAAACAAATATTTTTTTTTATTTATTTTTTTCCAATTTTTTTTGGAACTCTTAGGCACATTTGAAAGATGTATTTTGCACAAAAAATCATAAAAGTTTATATTCACATTTTTTAGGCTAATTTTTTTCTCACTTTTCACACTTTTAAAATACTATCCACAAATTTAAAGTACTTTTCCACACACCTAAAACAAATACTTTCTTATGTTTTTTCTTTCCAATTTTTTTAGGAACTCTTAGTCATATATGAAAGATGGTTTTGCAAAAAAGTTCATTAAAATTTATATTCACATTTTTTAATCTCATTTTTTTTAACTTTCCACACTATTAAAGTAATTTCCACACACTTAAAACAAATATTTTTTTTTATTTTTTTCCTTTCCAATTTTTTTTGGAACTCTTAGGCACATTTGAAAGATTTATTTTGCACAAAAAATAAAAAAAATTTATATTCACATTTTTTAGACTAATTTTTTTCTCACATTCCACATTTTTAAAATACTATCCACACATTTAAACTACTTTTTCACACATTTAAAGTACTTTCCACACACCTAAAACAAATACTTTCTTATGTTTTTTCTTTCCAATTTTTTTAGGAACTCTTAGTCATATATGAAAGATGGTTTTGCACAAAAATTTCATTAAAATTTATATTCACATTTTTTAATCTCATTTTTTTTCACTTTCCACACTTTTAAAGTACTTTCCACACACTTAAAACAAATATTTTTTTATTTTATTTTTCCAATTTTTTATGGAACTCTTAGGCACATTTGAAAGATGTATTTTTCACAAAAAATTATAAAAATTTATATTCACATTTTGGTAATTTTTTTTCTCACTTTCCACACTTTTAAAGTACTTTTTCCACATATTTAAAGTATTTATCCACACAACGAAAACAAGTACTTTATTTTAATTTTTCTTTCAAAATTTTTTAGGAACTCTTAGGAATATATGAAAGATGATTTTGCACAAAAAATTCATAAAACATTATATTCAAATTTTTAGGAATAATTTTTTTTCACATTCCACACTTTTAAACTAATTTCCACACACTTAAACACAAATATTTTTTTTGTTTTTTTTTTTTACAATTTTTTTAGGAACTCTTAGGCACATTTGAACGATGTATTTGCACAAAATAATCATAAAAAGTTATATTCAGATTTTTTAAACTAATTTTTTTCTACTTTCCACACTTTTAAAATGCTTTCCACACATTTAAAACAGTTTCCCACACATTTAAAGTACTTATCCACACACCTAAAACAAAGACATTTTTACCTTTTTTCTTTCCAATTTTTTTAGGAACTCTTTGGCATATATGAAAGATATTTTTGCACAAAAAATTCTTAAAAAATTATATTCACATTTTTTAATCTCATTTTTTTCACACTCTTAAAACAAGTACTTTTTTATATTTTTTGTTTTCAATTTTTTTAGCAAATTTAGCCACATTTGAAGGATGTTTGGTAGTAGAGAAAACTGGTAATGAGATACATTTTATTGTCATTTTATTTAAATAAAAATCAAATTTATATATAAACATTTATTAATATTATACTTATTCTTTGAGAACATTTATGTCTTCCTCTTAAAAAAAAATCGAAACTAAAAAAAATAAGATTAAAAATGTAAATATAAATTTTGATGATTTTTTTGGGAAAATAATTCTTTTAAATAAGGCTAATATTATATAAAAAAAAGAAAAAATATAAAAAAAATATTTGTTTTAAATGTGTGGAAAAGTACTTTAAATGAGTGGAAAGTGATAAAAAATGAGCCTAAAAAATGTTAATATAATGTTTTATGATTTTTTTGTGCAAAAACATCATTCATATATACCTAAGAGTTCCTAAAAAAATTGGAGAAAAAAAAAACATAAGAAATTATTTGTTTTAGGTGTGTGGAAAAATTATTTAAATGTGTGGAAAAATACTTTAAATATGTGAAAAATATTTTTAAAAGTATGGAAAGTGAGAAAAAAATTAGCCAAAAAAATGTGAATATAAATTTTTATGATTTTTTTGTGGAAAATACATCTCTAAAATGTGCCTAAGAGTTCCAAAAGAAATTGGAAAGAAAAAAAAAATATATATTTGTTTTAAGTGTGTGGAAAGCACTTTAAAAGTGTGGAAAGTTAAAAAAAATGAGATTAAAAAATGTGAATATAAATTTTTATGATTTTTTGTGCAAAATACATACTTTCAAATGTGCCTAAGAGTTCCAACAAAAATTGGAAAAAAATAAATAAAAAAAATATTTGTTTAAGTGTGTGGAAGGTACTTTAAAATTGTGGAAAGTGAAAAAAATGAGATTAAAAATGTGAATATAAATTTTAATGAATTTTTTGTGCAAAAACATCTTTAATATATGACTAAAAGTTCCTAAAAAGATTGGAAAGAAAAACATAAAAGAGTATTTGTTTTAGGTGTGTAGAAAAATTCTTTAAATGTGTGGAAAGAAACTTTAAATTTGTGGAATCTACTTTAAAAGTGTGGAAAGTGAGAAAAATATTAGTCTAAAAAATGTGAATATAAATTTTTTTTTATTTTTTGTGCAAAATAAATCTTTCAAATGTGCCTAAGAGTTCCAAAAAAAAATTGGAAAGGAAAAAAATAAAAAAAATATTTGTTTTAAGTGTGTGGAAAGTATTTTAAAAGTGTGGAAAGTTAAAAAAAATGAGATTAAAAAAATGTAAATATAAATTTTTATGAATTTTTTGTGCAAAAACATCTTTCTTATATGCCTAAGAGTTCCTAAAAAAATTGGAAAGAAAAAACATAAGAAAATATTTGTTTCAGGTGTGTGGGAAAGGACTTTAAATGTGTGAAAAAATACTTTAAATGTGTGGATAGTGTTTTAAAAGTGTGGAAAGTGAGAAAAAAATTAGCCTAAAAAATGTGAATATAAATTTTTATGATTTTTTGTGCAAAATACATCTTTCAAATGTGCCTAAGAGTTCCAAAAAAAGTTCGAAAAAAATAAATAAATAAAAATATTTATTTTAAGTGTGTGGAAAGTACTTTAAAAGTGTGGAAAGTGAAAAAAATGAGATTAAAAAATGTGAATATAAATTTTAATGAATTTTTTGTGCAAAACCATCTTTCATATATGACTAAGAGTTCCTAAAAAAATTGGAAAGAAAAAACATAAGAAAGTATTTGTTTTAGGTGTTTGGAAAAATACTTTAAATGTGTGGAAAGAAATTTTAAATTTGTGGAATCTACTTTAAAAGTGTGGAAAGTGAGAAAAAAAATTAGTCTAAAAAATGTGAATATAAATTTTTTTTATTTTTTGTGCAAAATAAATCTTTCAAATGTGCCTAAGAGTTCCAAAAAAAATTGGGAAGGAAAAAAATAAAAAAAAAATTTGTTTTAAGTGTGTGGAAATTACTTTAATAGTGTGGAAAGTGAAAAAAAATGAGATTAAAAAATGTGAATATAAATTTTAATAAATTTTTTGTGCAAAACCATCTTTCATATATGACTAAGAGTTCCTAAAAAAATTGGAAATAAAAAACATAAGAAAGTATTTGTTTTAGGTGTGTGGAAAAGTACTTTAAATGTGTGAAAAAGTACTTTAAATGTGTGGATAGTATTTTAGAAGAGTGGAAAGTGAGAAAAAAATTAGCCTAAAAAATGTGAATATAAACTTTTATGATTTTTTGTGCAAAATACATTTTTCAAATGTGCCTAAGAGTTCCAAAAAAAATTGGAAAAAAAAAAATAAAAAAAAAATATTTGTTTTAAGTGTGTGGAAAGTGAAAAAAAATGAGATTAAAAAATGTGAATATAAATTTTAATGAATTTTTTGTGCAAAACTATCTTTCATATATGACTAAGAGTTCCTAAAAAGATTGGAAAGAAAAAACATAAGAGAGTATTTGTTTTAGGTGTGTAGAAAAATTCTTTAAATGTGTGGAAAGAAACTTTAAATTTGTGGAATCTACTTTAAAAGTGTGGAAAGTGAGAAAAATATTACTCTAAAAAATGTGAACATAAATTTTTTTTATTTTTTGTGCAAAATAAATCTTTCAAATGTGCCTAAGAGTTCCAAAAAAAATTGGAAAGGAAAAAAATAAAAAAAATATTTGTTTTAAGTGTGTGGAAAGTATTTTAAAAGTGTGGAAAGTTAAAAAATAATGAGATTAAAAAAATGTGAATATAAATTTTTATGAATTTTTTGTGCAAAAACATCTTTCTTATATGCCTAAGAGTTCCTAAAAAAATTGGAAAGAAAAAACATTAGAAAGTATTTGTTTTAGGTGTGTGGGAAAGTACTTTAAATGTGTGAAAAAGTACTTTAAATGTGTGGATAGTATTTTAAAAGTGTGGAAAGTGAGAAAAAAATTAGCCTAAAAAATGTGAATATAAATTTTTATGATTTTTTGTGCAAAATACATCTTTCAAATGTGCCTAAGAGTTCCAAAAAAAGTTCGAAAAAAATAAATAAATAAAAATATTTATTTTAAGTGTGTGGAAAGTACTTTAAAAGTGTGGAAAGTGAAAAAAATGAGATTAAAAAATGTGAATATAAATTTTAATGAATTTTTTGTGCAAAACCATCTTTCATATATGACTAAGAGTTCCTAAAAAAATTGGAAAGAAAAAACATAAGAAAGTATTTGTTTTAGGTGTTTGGAAAAATACTTTAAATGTGTGGAAAGAAATTTTAAATTTGTGGAATCTACTTTAAAAGTGTGGAAAGTGAGAAAAAAAATTAGTCTAAAAAATGTGAATATAAATTTTTTTTATTTTTTGTGCAAAATAAATCTTTCAAATGTGCCTAAGAGTTCCAAAAAAAATTGGGAAGGAAAAAAATAAAAAAAAATATTTGTTTTAAGTGTGTGGAAATTACTTTAATAGTTTGGATATCATAATTTGACATGAATTATAAATATCATAATTTTTTTTCTTAAGTCAAAGCATAGCCTATATTATACTCATATTGAAGCTCTCGGAATATACTATTTAAAAAAATTAGTTTCATCAAAAAATATTATTTATGGTAAAAGTTATGAGCTTTTAAGTGAAAAGAAAAAAAATGAAAGGATATGATTTTCGGATTACAGCACCATACGGCACCATCCGAATACCGCAGACGATCCAGGTCCTGCTTGCCTGCCATGCCTCATGCATCAGTGTCTCATAAATAAAAATTTATTTTTTCTTTTTTTTATAACTGTCTCATGAATAATACTTTATACGTAGTCATATCATACCACCAATCTAGTTTCCGACTCTTCCCTCAACTTTCTAATTTTTACTTAATTTTTTAGGTAACCTGCAAAACAAATTCTCTTTCAACCATTACTCTTTTTCTAAATAACTCATTCAACTAGAAATTATTCCCTCAAATTAATTATTTGTTACAATTAAAAATATATTCATCATAAAAAACAATTTTATCTATTCTCATTAAATTTGTTTATTATTATTAAATTATCTTCATTATCTTTTCTCTTATAAAATATTAATTATTCCATTTATCTTAATTTTATTATTGGTATTAATTTATCAAAGCAATGAAAAAAATACACAAAGTTGTAACCATTTTCTAAAATAATTAACTTATTATTAAAATTTTACTATTTATAATAAAGCATATTATACTCTGTTTAAATTTTTTTACTGTAAAAAAAATATACTTTTCTATATCATATATTCATGAAAAATTAAAAAATTTCTTGAATAAAAAACATATTCTTTTTCAAGGTCATAAAAAATTAAGAAATTACTTAATTTTTTTTAAAAAAATATACTTAATATTGTGATAGTTAAGGAAATTTTATGTTTAGGGAGTTTTTTTTTTTTTGTACTTCGCCCCCTATTTTTTTTTGGACCTGATAAAAGTATATTCTTATTCTTATATATACATACAGAGAAGGTACGAATGAATAAGAGAGTCAAAAGAAAATAATTAATAAAAAAGCTAGTTACAGGTAATCAAAGTAGCTAAGGACAGAGTGTGTGTATATGTATTATTTTTTTAAACTTATTTCTATATATACATAGAGAGAAGGTATGAATAAATAACAGAGAATTCAAAGAAAATAATAAAAAATCAGCTACAAAGAGAGTAGAGAGAAATTGATCATGTGTGTATATGTATTATCTTTTCAAATTTACTCATATATATATATATATATATATATATATTAGTGTATTGTCCGTGCCTACGGCACTATAAAAAAAAATTATTGGACTGAAATAGAAACTGATTTTATATAATTAACGTGTCAATAAACAAATATTTACAAAACACTATTTGCATTAGCTACTGTTTACAAAAAATACAATGACCATGCGTCTCTTTCTTCTCAGCTTCTTCCAAGATAAAACATAAATCTTCTTCACTACCGAGAAGAATATCCTCGAGTCAACATGAATGTATTTCGCCTTCAAAAAAGGACTATGTACAACAATCTACAAAATATATAACACTATATTATATTAACATTATGTAAAAAATAATAATTTAGAGTAAACACAAAATTGAATTACCTCATTACATCCCCAATTGCGTAGTGAAGATGAATTGATATATCTGAGTTTTCTTGCAGCAGCATCCCAGTCCAACACAATTATATTGGATAACACACTTTGATTAGAACACTATAATAAAGCTTTTGGGTAGACAATATTTGTTATAGAATGCAGACCGTCGTCTGGAAGAAGGATACTTATACGTTCAGAACTGGTGTATCTAGACAGTGCAATATATAACTGCCCATGACTAAATACCGGTGTGCGCAAATCAATCCCAACAAATTGCACAGACTGTCATTGAGATTTATTAATGGTCATTGCATAGGCCAATCGAACAGCAAATTGACGTCTTGTCATTTTAATGGGCAATTCTGACGAGGATGGAGTCAAGGATATTCTTGGAATAAAGACAAAATTACCACATTTATCTCTCGTTAGAATCTGTGTTTCAATTACGCGATGTGCACACTTGACAACCATCAGTCGTGTGCCATTGCATAGGCCATCTTAGGCGCAATATTCCTCAACAACATAATCGGGCATCCTACTTTCAAATTCAGCTTAAAGGGTGGTAACCCTGAAGGATCTAATAAGTTAAAAAATTCATTAGGATATCGATTAGTAATGATTCGATCTACTAACTCATCTTCCAATATTTTGTCAGCTGCAAAATAAGTAACCGTCTCCCCAGAAAATATATTTAATGCAACACTATTGATAGTACTAGCATCATCATTTCGGGCAGAAAGAATTGTACGCTCATTTAAAAAATTTGGTATAACTGTATTTGCAACACTCAACCCTGGATAAATTGCACATAATAAGTCATCTAAATTCCTGCACTTTCGTATTGTCTACGGAAGTTCTATATTTTCTTGTGGGTTTGATCCAATCTAAACAAAAAAAATTGTTAAGTTGGGATGTCAAAAAATAACATGCTACTAAAATTATTAACAACTTGTATGTTTTCATAAATATTACCTCCGTCAAGAAATTTGAAAAATCCACATTTGTAGTGTCTGTGCTATTCAGGCACATGTTCAAATTCGAAAGGGAATCGGGTTAAAATTCCTGAACCGGGACGTGGCGGCTGACGGCAAGGTTAGGAAGTCCGAAGACGTCGGCGGGGGGCTCGGGAAGAGTTATCTTTTCTGTTTAACAGCCTGCCCACCCTGAAAACGGCTCAGCCGGAGGTAGGGTCCAGCGGCTGGAAGAGCACCGCACGTCGCGTGGTGTCCGGTGCATTCACCACCACCAGATGTAACTCTACAACTTAGTGATACTTTAATATTCACCACTTCTTTGGCCTCAGTTTCTCACAAACAATTTTGGAAACAAAATTTCAGATCACGAAGCTTCTCCTTTGAAGATCACCATTTCTCTGAAAGGGTACGGAATTTGTGAAGGATTGGACAATTCAACATGTATTTTTTAATCGGACAGTTTGGTTTCACCGAATATGACACGTACTAATCTACTTTATTTATGTGCATCTTTTTTTTTTCTTTCACATTTTGACTGTTCTTTACATCTCTTTCAGAGTTTAAATACTCTTATAAAAAATCGTACAATTAATATTAATGTTACCATGTTAGTAATATTAATTGAAAAAAATGATTTAAACTTTTTTTTTTCTTTTAAGCTGTGAAAGGGTTTTAAAAGAAAATTGAGTTATATAGGTGTGGGAGGTCCTTAAGTGAGTCTTGAGATTGAAGAAATAAGATGACATAAAGTTGTGAACCATAAATGGAATCAAAGAAATCTAATATGCTGTGACTAACATGAATTGAAAAAGTCATAAAGGATATATATATATATATATATATATATATATATATATTCATTTATCTATATTTATAAGATTCAACATCACTGGAGGGGTAGATTTGTAACTTTTTTTTCTTTTGATAATTATCTTTTATGATTATTTTGATAATTATCCATAATAATTATCTTTGCTGATCTATTAGACCCATTTTCAAGTGGGCTTGGACTTCTCAAAAAATTTAAACCAGCTCATAACTCATTTAATTGTAGTCGGTCTGATCTTTAAATTATCTAAATCATTGAGCCATATTTTAAAGTGGGCTAAACTGAAGAGAAGCCCATATTATATTTTAGGGTTTATCGTGTAATTTTTCACTGTCTATAAATTACCCCCACTTCAAGTCTCGCGCAATATCGAGCTTGTTAAGTACCTAAAGCGGGACTTGAAGTATTTAAATTTCGCAAACTTTTTTTTTTTTTTGCCAAAATGCAATTGCAAAGAGGATATCTTCTTTGTCAAGTTGAATCAAAGACTTGAGGATCCTATTGCAAATAGAATTTTTTTTTCTGGTCCAAGTGGAATTGAAAACTTGAGGATCCTATTGCAAATAGGATTTTTTTTTCTTGTCCAAGTAAAATTGAAGACTTGAGGATCTTATTGCAAATAGGATTAATCCACATCTATATATATGTAACTCACACCTCAAACCCTTCACATCGGAGAATAATTGCGAGAAATTCCACGAACTGTTACTGCAACTCCCAGTCGTCAACAAAAAGGTAAAGATTATGTTTTTTTGTTTTTTGTTTTTTGTACTGCACTCTTTATTTTTTTTCCCTTTTTTTCTCTCTTTTACGCACCATGACTGTACACGTAGAACATACACATATAATTCCAATGTATAACACTTTTTTTTTCTTTTTCTTTCTTTCTTTTCTTTTCTTCTTTCTTCACGCTGCCACCTTTTTTTTTTTCTTCTTCTTTCTTTTCTTCTTCCCTTCCAGGCGTTTTTTTTTTCTTTCTTTCTTCTTTCTCCGCCACTTTTTCTTTTTTTTTTCTTCCTTCTCTCACGCTACTCCTTCTCTCTCCTTTTTTTCATGACTAGATGTGTAGAAACATAAAAAACAATAAAGAATCCCATGCTGCTTGCTAGTTTTGAACTTTAGACTCCAAGGAGCTTTATTATAACATCAAATCATCTCTTCTGCACCACTCTTTTATATTGTAAACTCTTAAAACAAAATATACATGTGGTTGAACTTTGAAAGGAACATTTTTTTTTAGTACCAACTTTGTCTTCCATGACTGTTATTAACTAACTTTTTTTTTTCCAGATCAGTTTCTACTTGCGGGCTCTGCTCAAGTTTTGTATTGCCTCTGGAATAACGTATAGATCTATTGAACTCCTTTAAAGAAAAAATAACTTTACATGAGTCACTTTTTCGTCCCTTCGAGATCACTTTTATTGTTGAAATACTTTCGTTAGTTCTTTTCGGACATTTTTTTTTTCACACTTTTCTTTTCTTGTCAGGTAAACAACCTTTGACATCCGCCAATCATGGTCTGGCCCAGCTGATTTGTTTTTTTCTATTTTGAGCCCTCATGATGCCCTACATGCTCACACTCAAAAATTTAAGCCTTGGTGCCTCTTGTTGCCCCTCCTACATCAATATACACTCTAAAATCTTCTAATTTTATTGTCATACACCTACTTGATTATCATCATTGATCACCGTCATCATCAATTCCAACTTGTTATTCTCAATCATCATTAAAGTTTCAACTTTCTCAAGTTTCTTCTTCAAAGGAGGTGTGGTTTATTTTTGCAAAATTGGTTGGATACAAAAGAAAGTTTATATTTTCATTTTCTATAAGTCTGGGTCTTTCTTCTTGTGAGTCCAGAAGCACTAAGTATTCTACTGTCTTGGCGAAATGGAGGTGCTACACCAGCACTAGAATCACCTGTGGATCCTTCGCCGATCGCTTAATCTGAGTCTCCTCTTGTTGTCGGGAGTCGTTGACAAGCGGAGGATCAGATCAAGCGACTAGCCAAGATCCACATATTATGTTGTATCCGTGCAGTACTCATTTACTATGTCGTTTAGGAGGGTGTAGTTACACAGTTTTTGGGCTGGAAACCAAACGGCAAACGATTTCATCTCTATATTGATGAGCTTACCATTTTGCTCTTATTCTTACACACCCATGTGACCCATCTTGCACCACAAAGCCCTAGATTTGAAACAGTACATATAACCTACTACGATAATATATGCTGACATATATCTCTGAGGAGAGATTTGCTGCAAGTAAATAAAAGCGCACAACTAGATTCTTACACACTTACACTTGACCTCCAGGGAGGCAAGGACGAGACCTACTGTCTGCAAACATGACCTTTGATATAGTATTTTCAATCAAGTCTGCCTGAACAATTGGAAAGGACCAAATTAGAAGCAGACCTACTCCCATAATTTATTGTCTTCAAACATAACCTTTTGACATATTTTCAAATCAAGTCTATGTAAATAATTATATCTGGTAAATAATTATATGAGGTAAAAGAAGATGAAAGGAATCAGGTGAGTGCGTCAGCCAAATAAAATGTGGAGGATGTGGCTTTGGAGGGTTGAAAAGTGGATCCCTCCTATAATTTTAATTAATATAGTACAAACCTAGGTTATGCATTTCACCCTATAAATATATAATATTATATAATATATACACTATTCATCAAGACACTTCTTGATTGATATTGGATATTCTCTAATTTTTAAAAAATTTTGGATAGTGTTTATTTATACAGTATTTTTGCTACGGTGTGAAAACATTAAGAAACATTAATTTTTTTTTTCAATTTGGTTCTTTATTCTATAACAAACATTATACTATTCAAATGGTAATAAAGTTACCAAACACATTTTAATGTTTTTGTTTTGATATAATATACTATCATATAAAAACAAAATATGGTTGTCGAATGGGCCCTACCTGATTAATGGTTGTGATATGAGCATGGATGCGGATAATTTTAGTTATATTATGCTCTTTTGTACATGTGGAGACAGATGATAGTAATGAGATAAACCACATCATGAGACAGGAATAAATGGATTTAAGGTACTTAATTACATCATTATTAGAAAAGTAAACCCAACATTGGTAAAAAAATAAAAAATAAATAAAAAGTCAGATAGAGACAATATCCAATATCAATCAAGTGTGTTGATGAATAGTATATACAACAACAACAACTAAGCCTTTTTTTCAATTATTTGGGGTCGGCTACATGAATCCAATGTTTCCATTCTGTCCTATTTAACGTCATATCCTCAGTTAATCCACATGTTATCATTTATTTCTTTACTACATCTATTCATGTAAGCTTTGGTCTTCCTCTTTCCCTAGTATTGCCCTCAATTTGGACTATATCATTTTTCCTGATGGGCGTAGTTAAAGGTCTTCTTCGCACATGTCCAAACCATCTTAACCGATTTTTCCTCACTTTATCTCCTATTGGTGCTATACCAATCATCTTTCGAATGTGTTAATTTCTAATTCTATCCTTTTTAGTCTTCTCGCACATCCATCTCAACATTCGCATTTCTGCGATACTCACTTTATGCAAATGTTGTTGCTTAGCTACCCAACATTCAGTACCATAAAGTATGGCTGGTCTACTAGCCGTTCGATAAAACTCCTCTTTCAATCGTAAGAGGATACGCCTATCACACAATATACTAAATGCACCCCTCCATTTAACCCATCCTGCCTTGATTCTATGATTAACGACATCTCCAATTTCTCCCTCATTTTGAATAACTGAGCATAGATAGCAAAAATGTTCACTTTTTTGTACCTCTTGATTCTCAATCATCACTACATCCTCATTTATTCTTCTAGATTTACTAAAGTTACACTTCATGTATTCAGTTTTATTTCAACTTATCTTAAACCCTTTTAGTTCTAAAACTTCTCTCCAAACCTCCAATTTGGCATTAACTTCTCTATCTCATCAACTAAAACAATATCATCGGCAAACAACATACATCACGGAATATCATCTTTGATGTGTCTTGTTAGCTCATCCATCACTATAGTTTAAACATTTTTCAATTGAAACTTGTTGTTTGTGTTCCTGTCCTATATAACTAAAAGAATCCAAATTTTGAAATATTGTCTTTTTACTTACAAGACGTGTAATTTATTTTCCATGTGTCTTATTTATAAAATAACATAAATTAAAAATTAGAAACATACTATCAATTTGTGAACAAACAAAACAGAAAGGAATGGGAAAAAATAAAAAGCAAAGGAAGAAAAACATCATATTATTTAAAATTTTTTTTTTTGAAATTTTGGTACAAAGGCTCGTTTCCTTAGATAAATTAAGACAATTACAATTGAAAAAGGATTTCATAGTCATGTTTTTCTCTTTTCATCTTTTAATTTCTAAAAATTCCCTATTAAAATAAAAAGCTTTCCTTAGTTTCCTTAAAGAACTATATATCATAATTTTTATTTAAGTAAAATTGAACTTTCTTTTGATTTTAAATACAATTAAATTTTGTTCAAATAAGTTTTATTCATTGATATAATGTTTGTTTCCAACTCAAATACTTTTTAAATATTTTTCTAGGTAATTTATTATTAATAACTTCTTCCCAACTTGTCTAATCATGTCACTTTTATTATCCTAATCACATATATATGAATCCTAAACTTTTCGACTTCTAAAATAAATATTCATAAATTGATTCAACAAGAAGAAATAATATTTTTAAAATCAACTCAAACAATATAGTCTGAAGAATAACGTAGACCAAAAAAATTACATTACTATGAAAATTAGAGTTGAGTAATTCATATATTAGTGAAATCTCTTCAGTACTGCTTGTCTTAATAATTTCAATAACTTCCTCTAACTCAAACATTGAGGGGAGAGGGAACGTGAGAATTGCCATCACTATCTTACATTTGCAAAATCAGATAGTCTAATTTTCTTGTTGTACAATAGATAAATTTATTAACCAAATAAATGGTTAATTTTTACACAAAAAAAGGATATTTGTTCATCAACTAGTAATGGTTTGTGGTAGTTGTTTTAGACCAAATGAAATGTTAAATAAGTTCCTGTGACCACACGACGTATATTATTATATATTTTTTATTATTGAAAAATATGTTATAATGTTTTTCGTATAATAATTTTTATTTTCAAATCTCTCTCGCTATTCATACTAATCATTATGTGGCAATGTGAAGTGTTTATATGTATATATGTCAACAAGCATCATTAAGATGTTCTAAAAACCAGATCATACACATTTCATATCCTATTATTTAATTATGATTAATATGTTGTAATGACATATTAATTTTCTATTATGTATATTTTCAATTAAAATTGGGAAAATTACACTGACCTCCCCTCTAAATAAGCGAAACAACAGATACCCCCCTGTTGTTTCAAAAATAACACAGACCTCCCCTGTCAGAGTTGTCTGACCCCCAAAATGATAAAATGACAAATATGCCCATGTACGATTTAATATTTTTTATTTAAATTTTTTTTGTAATGTTAAATTACCAAACTAACCTTATCACATTAAGCCACTGTTCATCATCTCCATCTCTTGTAACAGAGAAACACACACATATATACACACACACACACACACACACAAAACCAAAAAAAATATGCCAAACTAAGTCAAAACCCACCCAAATCTAATTACAGTCAATAAATCTGTTTTCCCAACAACAATTAATCAAAATCCCGAATCATTTCAAACCCACATAACCCAAATTAGTAGCGGAAAAAAGCTGATAGTTTTGCACTCAACCTAGAAACTTAATCTATGTCCATCAATCTGAAAACAAACAAGCCTCCATTATCTCTACTATGATAAAAAAAAAAAAACAAAAGCTCTCCTTGTAATCTGAATCTTTGATGTATCTAGATTATTCACATATGTAATACTTAAACATTCAGTAATCAACGCACCAGGACCAACATCGCGAGCGATGAAACCGGTGATGACAAAGATTCTGGCACCGATTGAAGTGCCAACTTGGAGGAGATGGCAGAGGTGGTGGCAGATCCGGAGGGGTAGTCGATGGGTTTGGGTCACCGGAAAAGGAACGACAGGTGGTAGATCCGGAGGTCGAGGAGATGGCAGAGGCGGTGGTAGATCTGGAGGGGTAGTCGATGGGGTTGGGCCGCTGGAGAAGGAACTGCAGGTGGTAGATCCGGAGATGGAGGGGTAGTCGATGGGGTTGGGCCGCTGGAGAAGGAACTGCAGGTGGTAAATCCGGAGGTGGAGGGGTAGTCGATGGGGTTGGGCCACCGGAGAAGAAACTGCAGGTGGTAGATCCAGAGGTGGAGGGGTAGTCGATGGGGTTGGGCCACCGGAGAAGCTTGGTGGGTTGATTCCGGTGTTGGCACTTTTTGCTGTTTGGTTTTGGGTTCAAGGTCTTTCTCACTCTGTGTATATATATGTATGTATATACATATATATATATAATTAAATACAAATAATTACAATTTGATGCAGAAGCCCCAAACTATCTCTGTGTGTGTATAATTAAATACAAAGAATTTGATGCAGAAGCTCCAAACTATGTGTGTGTGTGTGTATACAGTGCTGTATTTTGTTGGGGAAGAAGATGATGAATAGTGGGGGCAAAATTGTCCACAAATAATATGTTAAATGAGGGTATTTTAGTCATTTCATACATTTTAGGGGCATTTTGGAATTTTCAGCTCAAATATACAATGACATCATCAATTTTCGTACCTGTACCACTGACAGGGGAGGTCAGTGTTACAAAAGGTACACTGACAGGGGAGGTTAGTGTAATTTTTGAAACTACAGGGGAGGTATCTGTTATTTCGCCTATTTACAGGGGAGGTCAGTGTAATTTTTTCATTAAAATTACTAGATGGATATCATTCGTTGGTTTTCAAATGTATATTGAATTTCATATACGTATAACAAATTTGGATTTATATGTTTGATTATTTATATGTAGGGGATATGTAAATGAATAAAACTAACGAGAAAGTTAGTTTTCTTGTTAGCATATAGACATTTCTCAAAATTTTCCATATATATTTTACGAAATATATTAATTGTTATATGAAATTGTGAAATTATGGATTCAAAATATAAATTCAAAACACCTAATATCAAATAAATTATAATTAATGATAATTATAATTATTCATAGTCAGAGGTGAATATGAAATACGAATATTTATAAATAGACCACAGATATTTCTTGGGACACGATTAAGAAATTTTTAAAATATAATAAGTTTTAAAATGTACTAAACATAATTGATACCGAATTTAAAAATATATAAAATAAGAAGTGCGGGTATGTCATTAAAGAAAATGTAGAACGGGCTGCATGGGCATGACTTAAATATAATTTCAATTTTGATTAAAATACATATTAATTATCTATAAACTTGAATATTATTTTATTAAAAGCTAAAGGTATTTTTTTCTTCCATCAATTGCTTTATTTGTTCAATATAATTTTAATTTAAAATTTAATTATTTTAAACTTACGGGAGAGGCATTTCCACATTTCACATAATCTAATGTTGCTTATTTTTAGTATTTATGTATACCTATGTTTTTATGAAATTTAATGTGTGTAATATTTTTTTTATATTATGGTAAGTTAATTCAAGTTTTAAATTGAATTATAATCCATCAAAATATGGTTAGAAGTTAAAATTTATACGAATTCCGGTTGCAGAACTCATTCTCATTATAGGCAACCTTGAGTCCAATACTCAATTGAAGTTTTTTTTTTTGTAAACAAAAATAAGCACCTAAGTTTTCGACTGAAAAATGAAGAATAAAAAAACAAAAATATAATCAAATCTCAGAAATTCAAAATCGATCTAAAACATAGTATAATTTACAACAAAGTAGTCGGTTCACCACACTCACTTAAGTACAATCCAGTCATAATTTCATGCATAATGTCCATGAACCTACTCTAGTGAGGGTGGTGAACCGACTACTTTGTTCACACTCATTAGCACAGAATTATTTGGTATTATTTGGTTTTTTCATTTTCATTCCGGATTATGTTTATAGTCGATAAGACCTATTCCTAGAGAAATCATCCCCCAATCAGAAGCTACATAATTCATGATATTGTGATGCAGGAGGATCCGAGTCAGATGGTGCTGAGCAGATGACACATTGATGGCGTTGAGATACCTTGAGTTGGCAAATCAGCGCAAAGATGGCAGGAAGCCGTGATCTTGTCCCTAATTGGGGCAGTTTTGGGTGCGTTTCAGTATTTTGGCCATAACTTTGGCTACGGGTGTCAGAATCACTCTTATGACCCCAATTCGGAAAGCTCTCTTAGGTGCACATGTCGTAAGCACCCAGCAAAGCTGGGTGCATATTTTTTCGAGCCCAAAATCTGCTGTTTTCCCTTTCGAATCCCTATTTTTAGTTTTTCTTTTCTTTTATAGTAATATTTTCTTTTGTCGTTTAAGTAATGATTCTGAACTCGATTTGTGCCAAATCTTTGGTAACTTACTTATTTTTATTTCGTATTTCATTTTGGCGTGATTATTGAAATTTTGCTATTTTTGGTAAGATTCCGATATTTACGATTTTTTAGCTATATAGCCTGCCTTGTGGACTAATTAGAGGTCAACTTTTATTTTGAATAACAATTTGAATACCAGAGGATTTTCTCTGTGTTTTGGGCAATTCTCTTGTGTTCTTCTCTGTGAATTGCCTGTTAACACTAGCCTACAGAATAATCACTATTCTGTCCGGCGTCATATTGTTATTATTTAAGTATATTAAATAAAACTATAGAATTTTTTTATTCAGTTAAGATATATATAATAATATGATCCGATCTTCATCCGGTACTTTGATAGATATATTAACATTACTTCAAAAACATGAATAACATCCAACGACTAAAAAACATAATAAAATATGTGATTTATTGAATTATAACTCACATAACTCATTGAATTTTACTTTTGTAAAAACCTGCAAAAACAAAAAGTACTGAGGAAAGTTTTTTTTACAGTGGAAGAGTGGTAATTTTCGTGATTTTGATGTTTAATTCAATTTCACAAAAAAGACAATTTTAGAAATAACCACCAATATTTCATTATTCTCAAGACAACCACTTTTTGGTTTGCAAGTAAGATTTGTTATAAGAGACATTTCTTTTGTTTAAAACTCACAAAATCTACGACATTAAACTGCTTGCAATTTCCTTAGCAACATTTTAGATATTGATCAACTAATATTTTAGTGACAAGTATTGGTCAATTCGCCTTCAGTCCATCACTGTAGTTATAGGACATGCATGTGGCGTGCATCGATGCACGTGACACGAAACTAAACATACCAGACAATTCATATTTAATTTGTACATTATTCAATACCATAAGATACATAAAAAAGTAAAAAAAAAAAAAACTGGAAGAAAGAGCAATGTCTCCACGCGAAAAAAAACATAGACATAGCTTTAAGTAGGCAAACCAAAGCCTGCAATAACAAATCAAGATTGTGATTTATTAGGATGCAAATGGTAAATTTGAGGCGGTACAATCTAATACCAGTAAGAGTAAAATTTACTCACAACAATCATATGAATACCTGGACGAGAACAACCTTCACCAGGAAACGTTCCCAACTTTAAAATGAGTGAAAGAAACAATCCACTTTGAAAATGAGCTTTGATGAAGCAAAAAATCCAGTCGAACATGTTAAATGCCAACCTGTAAAAAGGACAAAAGAAGAGTAATCGAATGGACACCGGCGCGGTGCCGGTCGACTACGCTCCGATGATCAAGTTAGAAATTGAAGGGCTTTTAAGCTGTAAAGGAACTCAGAGGGTATTAATTGTGTACCTTGGTATCTGGACCGTCCTATATTTATAGCAGTCCAGGAAAGATGTGTCATAGTAGAAGACTGGCTCTTTAATTCAAAGACTTTCTTGTAGATAGAGAAATCCTGATTAAAGCAAACTCCTTGTACACGTCACCTTTTTTACTCCACCACCACATCACACGTCTTATGCACATCTTATAATTGGAGTCAAATATTCTATCAGATGCCCCCTGTTCGTGAGGGTCACTTATTGGACATCAGAAACACTCACTGTCCTATGTTCATTTTTTCACACCCTTCTTTTTTTTTTTTTTCGGCCGGGTAGTGCCCAGCTTGTCCGGTCAGCGCCTGGCCTTGGCTCCTGGCTTGTCCAGTTAGCGCTCGACCTTGGTTGGGCAACGCCTGGCTTGTCCAGTCAGCGTCCGACTTGGCTAGGCAGCACCTGTCTTGCCGGTCTTGCTCCTACTGCTAGTTGACCGCTGATAAATAGCTGTTTGTTTGTGAATGTTGCTATAGGAACGTTGTAATGTGAACGTTGGATATATGAACGTTGCTACATGAACATTGGACACCTATATATAGAGGGGTTGGCTCATATTCACTTCACACCTTCCATATTGCTCCAGCTCTCTCTTTCGTATACATAACAAGGTTTGACTATCGCTCATGGTCTTTCCAACCGCCTCTTATGGTCGGAGGAGGAGCTGGAGAAGCAGAGAGTTGTCTTTGCCGCGGAATGCGCTTCCTTTGCCAGTGAGCATGCTTCCTTTGCTAGTGAGCGTACTACTCTCAATTCGGAGCTTGAGACCCTTCATACCTCACATGCCTCTCGCGGCGAGGAGATAGATATGTTTAACTCTCAACTCAGCCATGAACACTAGGAGATAGCCCAGTGGAATGTAGACTTGCCAGGGATTAGGGAATTGGCCGTTGAAGAGTTTAAAGACTCGTTCGATTTTGACAGGGCACTCAACCAGTCCTACATCGACGGCTTCGAGTATTTTTGTGAGGTAACACAGGATTAGTGGCCCGACATGAACTTCTTGGGCTTGCAACTCGAGGATCCTGATGCTTGATTTTTTTTTATTATATATACCATGTACCGCTTCTCCCTGCAGAGCCCACTGTACTTTCTTATTTTTTATGAAAAATTTGTTATTTATTTTTCATTGAGATTTGGTGCACTTTATGGAGAAACCCTCACGGCAAAAATATTGATGCTGTGTTTTTAGATATGTTTGCATATGGTCTCCGGATTGGCCCGCTCCTCCCCTGGTGAATCCCTACCGGGTTTTGCCCCCGTAGGGTAATGTTTATCTCGGGATTAATCCATCCCGCCTTTTTCTTCAAAGGCCCTCCGCAGAGGTGTGTCCCCGTAGGGTTTTGCCCCCGTGGGGTGGCGTTGATCTCGGGATTAATTCATCCCGCCTTTTCCTTCAAAGGCCCTCCGTGGAGGTGTGTGGTTTTGCCCCCATAGGGTAATGTTGATCTCAGGATTAATTCATCCCGCCTTTCTCTTCAAAGGCCCTCCGTGGAGGTGTGTCCCCGTAGAGTTTTGCTCCCATAGGGTAATGTTGATCTTGGGATTAATTCATCCTGCCTTTTTCTTCAAAGGCCCTCCGTGGAGGTGTGTCCCCTTAGGGTTTTGCCCCCGTAGGGTAGTGTCCAACAACACATTTTAGTTATGAACAAAATTTTTACTGATAAAAATTTATTCAAAAGAAAAAATTAACAGAGGCCCTGTTTTGAGGTTCGACAATAAAACCAATCCCTAAAATAACACTTGCAGATAGTAGACATAAACTAGAAATGAAAACTAATGGGATGACAAACTAATAAAGAATGAAAAAGAAACTTTAAAAAGAACTTCACTGATAGAATTTTCTCAAATGCTCGGCGTTCCAAGAATGGGCCAACTGGTTTTCCGCTAAGGTTTCCAACCAATAAGTGCCTCGCCTTGAGTTATGACCACCTTATATGGGCCCTCCCAATTAGGAGCTAGTTTTCCAGTACCATGCGGTTTGGTGGCCTGAGTAACTTCACGTAGGACTAGATCACCAGGTTAAAAATTTCTCTGTTTGACCTTGGCGTTGTAGTACCAGGGCATGGCCTGCTGATACGCGGCCATCCGCACCTGTGCCTATTCTTTCTTTTCATCAATGAGATCGACACTGGCCCTTAACTCCTATTCATTATGAATGGGATCATAATGGCTAGCCCGATAACTTGCCACTGCTCCCATTTCAACGGGAAGAACCGCCTCACTTTAAAAAGCTAAGAAGTAGGGTGTCTCCCCTGTGGGGACTTTGGCGGTGGTCCTGTAAGCCCATAAGATGCTAGGCAGCAGCTTTGGCCTTACCCCTTTGGTGTCATCCAGGCATTTCTTAATCATTTTAAATATCATTCTGTTGGCCACCTCGGCTTACCCATTGGCCTGTGGGTGGCCAGGTGAGGAATAATGGTTGTTTATACCATGTTTGGCATAGAAATCCTGGAAACATTGACTTTCAAATTGTTTCGCATTATCTATGATAATGGCCTTTGGGACACCAAACTTGCATATGATTGATTTCCACACGAAATTGATGACATTCCTTTCCCCAATAGTAGCTAAGGGCTCAGTTTCCACCCATTTGGTGAAGTAGTCCACTGCTACAATAACAAATTTTGTCTGCCCCTTTCCCCTGGGCAGAGGGCCAACAAAGTCCATCCCCCACTGGGCAAAGGGCCATGGTGCTGCTATTGGGATCAATTCCTCTGGAGGCTGCCTTGGGACATTGGCGAATCATTGGCACTTTTCGCACTTCTTGACAAAGTTTAGGGCGTCCCGTTGCATAGAGGGCCAATAGTACCCCTGTCTGATAGCTTTATAAGCTAGTGACCTGCCCCCTGCATGGTTTCCACATTCCCCTTCATGGATTTCCCTCATGACATACAGAGCTTCGTCCATCGATACACATCGTAGGTATGGTAAGGAGACTCCTCTTTTGTAAAGGGCTCCGTCGATCAGGGTGTATCTAGATGCCTTGATTCTTGTTCTATGTGCCTCTGCCTTGTCGGATGGTAGCTCACTGTCCTTAATGTATCTAATGATCGGATCTACCCACTCCATACCCTGGGTAACTTGGTTCACCTTGCTCGGTGTCTCTGTTATGCTTGGGCGGTCCATATATTCTACAAGCACCCCCCTTGGGTGGCTTCCTGCACTGTAGCCAATCGAGCAAGAGCATCTGCATTTACATTTTCACTACGGGGGACTCGTGTGATGGAAAATCTCTGGAAGCGTGCTACCAGCTCTAGCACTTTTTGCAAGTAAGATTTCATTTTTTCTCCTTTTGCTTCGTATTCTGCATTAACCTATTGGGCAATTAGCTGGGAGTCCGTGTAGGCTTCTAACTGCCGTACTTTAAGTGTGTAAGCTAGTTTTAAACTGTAGCCAAGGCTTCGTACTTTACCTCGTTGTTTGTTGCCTTGAATTTGAACTGCAAGGTATACTTGAAGGTTTTCCCATCTGGGGATTTAATCAATATCCCTGCGCCACTGGCTTGCGCGCTTGATGACCCATCGACAAACAGTTTCCATGTGCTCTCTAGGTCCATCGAAACATCCTCGTCGTTCTGGGTTGGACCCTCTATCTTTTCTTGCCAAATTTGCTCTCTTGGGGGGTATGTGAATTCAGCTATAAAGTCTGCTAGAACTTGACCTTTGATTGCCGATCTCGGTTTGTATTGGATGTCAAATTCCCCTAATTCCATGGACCATTTTACAAGCCGTCCAGAGGTCTCGGGCTTGAAGAGGACTTGTCGGAGCGGTTGATTAGTAAGAACCACAACATTTTATGCTTGGAAATATGGTCTAAGCTTTCTGGCTGTTATGACCAAGGCGAATGCTAATTTCTCTATCGTGGGATATCTTCCTTCTGCCCCTCGGAGTATCCGGCTGGTATAATACACTGGCCTTTGCACCCCTTCCTCCTCTTGTACCAATGCGGAACTGACTGCTGTAAGTGAGACAGCCAGGTATAGGTACAGTTCCTCCCTGGCACGTGTACAAGATAGGAGTAGGGGTGAACTGAGGTACTACTTCAGCTCACCTAAGGCCTGTTCACATTCTGGTGTCCACTCAAAGGCACGCTTGAGGACATAGAAGAATGGGAGACATCTGTCTGTGGCGCGAGAGATCAACCGGCTTAATGCTGCCAGTTTTCTTGTCAGTCTCTGGACTTCTTTAATAGTTCTAGGAGATTCTGTATCTAAGATGGCCCGTACCTTCTGTGGATTGACTTCTATCCCCCTTTTGATTACTAAGTAGCCTAAAAACTTTCCAGAGGACATTCCAAAGGCACATTTACTAGGATTGAGCTTCATTCTATACTTTCGAAGAATATCAAAGGCTTCTTGTAAATCATCCAAGTGGCTTGCAGCTTTCTGGCTTTTCACGAGTATGTCATCAACATACACTTCCATGTTTCTGCCGATCTGCTCTTTAAACATCCGGTTTACCAGTCTCTGATAGGTTGCACCGGCATTCTTTAAGACAAATGGCATTACTTTGTAGCAGTACAATCCTTTTTCTGTTATGAAGGACGTCTTCTCCTGATATGATGGCAACATTGGAATTTGGTTATACCCTGAGAAAACATCCATAAAACTGAGCCGCTTGTGCCCTGCCGTTCCTTCCACCAACATGTCAATACGTAGAAGGGGTAAACTGTCTTTTAGACATGCCCTGTTTAGATCGGTGAAGTCAACGCACAAGTGCCACCTGCCGTTGGCTTTTTTAACTAGCACTACATTTGCCAACCAGTCCGGGTAATTAGTTTCCCGCATAAAGTCGGCCTTTATCAGCTTGTCCACTTCTTCAGAGATAGCTAGATTTCTTTCTGGGGCAAAGGTTTTCCTCTTTTGCCTAACTGGCTTGGTGATGGGGTCGACATTCAAACGGTGCATGGCGATAGTTGGATCAATTCCAGGCATATCCTCATGGGACCAGGCAAATACATCTTTATTTGTTTTGAGGAATCTGACCAGCTCCTCTCGAGAGGTGAGTGAAAACGACGCACCTATGCTTACTTTTTTCCCTGTGCTTTGTTCATCCAAGTCAACTTCCACCAGCTCTTCCATAGGCTCCGCATGGGGGACTTTTTCCTTTTCCTCCACTTCCAAGCCCTCTATAGACAAAGTTTCTGACACTTTCTTTTCCCTCAGAGAAGAAGCATAACACTCTCGGGCAGTGGCCTGGTCTCCTCTTATCTCTCCCACTCCATGCTCAGTAGGGAACCGAACTAAGAAATGGTAGGTAGAGGTTACTACTCTCATGGCGTTTAGCGTGGCTCTCCCCAGGATGACGTTGTACGTGGTTGGGCAATCCACCACGATGAAAGTTACCATCTTGGTGACTTGCCTGGGATTTGTACCAGCGGTGACCGGGAGGTCGACTAGACCTAAAGGAAGAAGCTTCTCTCCGGAGAAACCTACCAGTGGGGATTGAGTAGGCTTGAGTCTATCCCTCCCAATTCTCATCTGATCGAATGCATCTACAAAAAGGATATCTGCAGAACTGCCATTGTCAATTAAAACCTGCCTAATTGTGAAATTGGCGATAATTAATGTGACCACAAGGGCATTATCATGGGGATGTTGAACTCCCCTCGCGTTAGCCTCTGTGAAAGTAATGGTTTGATCACTCAATCGAGGGTATTTAGCAGGAGGCTCGCTTACCCCACTTACTTCGAAGAGATTCTTGACTTTTCTTGCATGTGCTTTGCGGGCCGCATTGGATTCTCCTCCACCCCCGGTTCCACCAGAGATGACTCTGATTTCTCCCAACGGAGGATTTCCTCTTATAGTGTCTTCTTTCCTATCTTGTGTGTGGTTACGAGTTCTTCGTCCACCATCAGCTACGAATTTTCGTAGTTGGCCCCTCTAAATTAAGCCTTCGATCTGCCTCTTTAAATCTATGCATTCATCTGTATCGTGGCCATGGTCGCGATGGAACCTACAATATTTATCGCGGGATCTTCTGGCAGGGTCAGATTTTAACTTTGGAGGCCATGACACCGCCGGATCATCCTGGTGTGGAGGAGGATCTGACTTATCGATGTGTTAAAAGGGGCGAAGCCGAACCCCCTATCACAGCGTGTGATCCTTGCATTCTGCTCTTGTGACATTCTGCTATACTTAGGATTTCGTTCCTCCCTACTAGATTGTCCTCCCCTTTTCCTGTCCATCTTTTTGTTATTATCACCTTTTTCCCTCCGGGCCTCAAGGGCGTCTTCGGCATTCATTTACTTTTGAGCTTTCATAAGCAACTCGGACATGCTCTCGGGGGGATGCTTAGAAACTGAGTAGAGGAACTTAGAGGGCAATTGCCCTCCCATGAATGCGGTTACTGCCACCCTATCGTCCAAAGCATCCACTTGTAACATCTCCCTGTTGAATCAGTTGATATAATCTCGCAATGATTCCCCCTTGGTCTGTCTCACATTGAGGAGGTATGTAGCAGGCTTCCTATGTCTTCTGGCAGCTATGAAATTGCCAACAAAAAGCTGGCTCAACTCTTTGAAAGAGCGCACGGATGCGGGCTTCAAGCTATTGAACCAGAACCCGGCAGAGCCTTTCAAGGTGGTGGGAAAAGCCCTGCTCATGATCTCATCTGGTACCGCCTAAAGGTGCATTAGTGCCTTGTAGGTTTCCAAGTGATTTAGCGGATCCTTGGTTCCGTCAAAACTTTCAACTGTAGGCATTTTGAACTTGGCGGTAAATGACAATTCATTACCCCTGCGAAGGAAGGGAGGTTGGTTTGCTGGACCAAGTCCTCTACCGTGGCAGGACCCTTCCCCCTCATGGCATGTGCCATGCTTTCCACCCGGGCTCTGAGGTCTTGTATCTCCATGTCATGATAGGCAGAGTGTCCAGAATCCCCAGGGGGTTGACTGAAATTTGTCTCACCTCTTACTAGGCTCTGAGCTGCGTCGTCCATTGGGACTTCACTACCTCTCCTAAACCCATCCCCATCGGGGCCAACAGGCCTATGGTGGCTTGGCACTAGCATTGGCGCCATAGGAGGGAGGCGTTGCAGAATTGTCGCATTTTGTTGGAGCAGCTGGGTCAGACTTTGATTTAAATCTCGGACTTGGCACTCCAATGCTGCGACACGCCCCTGGTCATTTGGGACTTCGGGGTGTGTCCCCGGGAAGTCCGCCTGTCTAGAGGGATGCGTGCATCCCTGCCCTGTCAGCACATTAGACGGTCTTGGACTGTTGGAGGGTTGTGACCAACAGGACGGTCCTATATGGCTATGGGGTTGTGACCGACAGAAGGGTCCTGTACGGTCGTGGTTTCTAACCCAGATCGTAGGTGCATCATGTTTCGTAGATGATTCGTGTAGAACAATCAAGTTTATGTTCATTCCCACAGACGGCGCCAACTGATGAAGCAAAAAATTCACCCGAACTGGTCAAACGCCAACTTGTAAAAAGGACAAAAGAAGAGTAATTGAAGGGACACCGGCACGCTCCGACGATCAAGTCAGAAATTGAAGGGCTTTTAAGCTGTAAAGGAACTCAGAGGGTATTAATTGCGTACCTTGGTATCTGGACCGTCTTATATTTATAGCAGTCTAGGAAAGATGTGTCCTAGTAGAAGATTGGCTCTTCAATTCAAAGACTTGCTTGTAGATGGAGAAATCCTGATTAAAGCAAACTCCTTGTACACATCACCTTTTTGCTCCACCACCATATCGCACGTCTTATGCACATCTTATAATTGGAGTCAAATATTCTATCAAGCTCAATGGTGAAAAATTCTAGCAAAGAGTATATTAGTGTACCAGCATGCTTGATTAGGTGTAAATTTTGAAAAATATAAAATATTCAACTTAACTTTGTAGTCAACAGTGTTAATCTATGTTTCATCACCCTTAAATACACATTTCACAACTCTTAAATCGTGAAAAACTTAAAATATTTCAAGTTAAATTTTGTCAACACAATTAATATAGAGTTCACCACTTTTAATTTAGATTTCACCGTTCATAAACATACATTTACCACCATTAAATCTTGAAAAACTTCAAATATTTCATGTTAATTTTTTGTCAACATAATTAATCTAGGTTTCACCAACCTTAAACCTACCCATCACCACCCTTAAATCCATATTTCACCATGACTTAAATATTGAAAAACATAAAATATTCAACTTAATTTTTTTGTTAACATTGTTAATCTATGTTTTATCGCACTTAAATTTACCATCACCACCCTCAAATACACATTTCACCAATCTTAAATCTTGAAGAACTGATCGGCATTGAATGTGTCGCATTCTAGCCTCTTAATTTGCATATTTTATTCTCTTAGTGATAGGTTATTTTGTGATTTTACTTCGTTTTAGTGTTTTCTGTATTTTCAGGGCCTTAATGATTATTTCAGTTAAAACCATGATTTTGGACTTTTAAAGAAGACATCCAAGATGGTTAGGTGAAGCCTACATCATTTGGATCCATTCAAGTTCATTCAAATCAGCCTATGGAAGAGGTCCAAGAGAATTATAGCTGCTTAAGAAGGTTTCGGGCTGAAGCCCAATTCTACGCTTAAAACAGTCTTAATCCTGTTTTGGAAAACATACCAGAAGTATTATTTCCAAGCCTCAAATCGACTTAATTTCATATTTAGTTGAACGAAATTCGATTCTGCACACTTTTGTATTTCACGTAAATTCCGTGAATCGGACTTCTAGTGGATCAAAAGTTGGGCCAAAGTCAGCAGGAAAAGCCCACCTGATTAATGTTGCGGGAAAACCTAATTAATTCCTAATTGGATTAGGACTTTGGGGTATTCTCTTGGGAGATAAAGTGGAGAATTGAAGGAGAGGAGAAGAGAGCTTTTTGGATAGAATTGAAGAGATACTTGCAGAGCTTTCAAGGAGAGAACCATTGGAGAACGAAGTCTTACGCGAAATTCATGAAGATGATGCCTTTTTCCTCAACAGTTGAAGCTTCTTCTTCCACCATGAGCGGCTAGTTCATCCACTAGGGTTTTGATGTAGCCCTAATTAAGCATCAATGGTTTGATTGTTTTAATTATTGGGGACCTTTATATACATGCATAGATTGTGTAATTCAGAGGATTCTTATTATAGAATTGAGCTATAAAAGTCTTACAATTTCAGTTTAAATGATTTCTTATCTTGTCTTAGATATTTAGTTGTTGTTATTGAACTCAATCTCTCTTATTTTCTGTGATTATGAGAGCGATTATTATACAATGGTAATCACTGAATATATCATTATATGCTTTGATGGATTATGCCTAGAGAAGATAAACCATACTGCACCCTAGATTAGAGTAGTTAGGCAGATGACCCATGCCAATCGAAGATAGTCCATGACTTAGCCTTAATCATATGTTATCTTCTTGATGGATGAAGGTGAGCTTGTAGCCACCGACACCACTTATGCATGATGTAATTCCCCATAGTTAATTTAATTGATCATTGATTGTGGAGTTAGTGGTGAAGTCAAATATCCTAGATTTATCTCATCTTATTCACTCTCTATTTACTTTGTTCTATTTTATTTTACTTTTTAATTAGTTAAAAATCAGAATTCTTTTCTTCTAAATTTAATTAGAATTGATTCCGTATTCCAACTCATCAGACCATAATCCCTGAGGTTCGACACCCCTTTCGATAGCCCTATTCTGCAAGGAATTCGTTCTATTGCGAAGTGTGGTAATTTTAATTTTAATTGACACTCACAACACACGTATCAAGAACTTAAAATATTTCAAGTTAAAGTTAACACAATTAATATAGAGTTCACCACCCATAATCTAACTAAGAATGCTATCATCTCATTTATTTTCTCTCATATTTATCCAAACATGAATAGAGTTTGTCGCTATCATCTCCTCTTCTTTATTTTCTCTCATAACTAATGTTATCCTCTCCATTTTTTTCTCCCGTGTCTATCCGAACGGAGCCTTAACGAAATCTTTCAAAATGTATGACTTTTTGAATACACCTAGACTTTTGTAAACTTTTTTAAAACTCTAATGAAATAAAATCAGATTTGTATGACTTTTTAAAAGTTTATTAAATTCTAAATTAAATACACCTCAACTTTTAAAATCCTAATTAAATACACTCTCTCTCTTTCACAAACAAAAAAGTTTTGAGAGGCGGCCCTAAGTGATATTTTAAATGCGAAGAGACTTTTATATATAAGGTTTCACAAGCATATAAATTTTACAAGAGTGTGAAATTTTCATTAAAATTAGATAATAAGCAAATAAAATATATTAATGCTGAAAACACAAAAAAAAAAAAACTCGGTCTAGGTGATTTATAAATAGCACGATACACCTTAGTACAAAAATCAAAATCGAACTTTATATCAACATATGAGGTCTATTGAGCAACCTTCTTCAAAATGCGAGGCAAAAGTTTATTAAATAATTTGTGACAGTTACACAAGATAAAAATTATGAAAAGTTATCTTCACACTGTTTCTTCTATGATCTCTGTAAATTATATAGTTAGAGGTGGACATGAGCAATATGGGCTCTGCCATCTCAAACGCAACACCAACATTGTTACCTGTTTACATTCAAATATTTTTATGACAAACATTTTCTTGTATCCTAAAATTGCTCACTCCACATTGTGTTCACTCCAATTCTTCAGTATGAGGTCTATTGAGCAAGCTTCTTCAAGTATCCTTTCCACCAAAATCACTTGAAATTTGAATCGTTCTCTTGTATCCTTCTCCAATATCTTTGTTTTGATGTTATTTTTCAATGTGCACTATGTTAAAATAAATTCATATATCAGTTCCCTATATTCTATGCATAGAGAGTGTGCACTGTGTTTCAATGTGCATTGATGTTCTAGTAGATGGAAAGTAGTGCTTCTACAAGGCTTTATAAGGGTTAAAAAAAAATATTTTATCTGTGGTAAAAATAGCTGATAAAAGTTTAAATTCCAACAGTTTTTCAAGAACTGTCAGTGATTTATCAGCGGTTCACAGTAAATTGCTAGTAAAAATTATCATTACCGGCGATTTAAAGGTATTTACTGGCTGATAAAATCGCCGGTACATCTCCGACAAGTGTAAAATAACCACCGATATTCTCTGACAGTTTAACCAAACCGTCGATGATTCCTTACTGACGGAACATTTTCTAGCATATTTTTAAATCATTACTGAACCGCCGATGAAGTCTTTATCGGCGGTTTTCAAGGCTTTTTTCGATGTAGATAAAAATCTTGTCGTGCTAAGAAAAGGAACAGACCTAAGTCATTTAAAATTTAGTCCTAACACACCATCTTGTAGTGTCAGATGAATGTATAATTTCTTTGGGTTTTGAATCCGAGAAATTTTAATATTTTATAATGATTTCTCCTTTTTATACATGTTGTGGATGGTTTTAGATGAAATTTGGACATTTTAGAGAAGAATTAGATACAAAAATTGAAGAATTTGGACAACAATACAACACGTTATGATAGATGATACGATGCATCTACTATCTATCGTAATTACGATCGATCCTAATGCCAATTACGATTGATCATAGTTACTATTCACAATATGATTGATCCTAATTCAGTCAGAATTTTCAAATAGTCATATACTCCTTCGTTAAAAATCGGAATTAAGTGATTTTTTTTATAAAAAAAATTGAGTATTTTTGAATTATCTTCCCAATGAACGAAGATTCAATTTGAGATTCCAAACGCACAAAGAGTTGAGTTCTGAACTAGAGGGGTTCATGTGTGTGAGGTGGTTTAACTTTTACGATACTGATTCAATTAGTGAAATAATGAAGTAAATGACAAAACTTGAAAATTCAATAATTTATAAAGAGAGACCCAACTATTGTCCAACTCAACAAACAATATACAAGCATGTTACAACATTCCATAACATTAGACCTTTATCAACCAACTATTACCAAAAATAAATTCCAAAAAAGAAAAAAGCACATTACAACATTCCACAACATAAGAGCTTTATTAACCATTACAATATTAAAAAAAAAAAAAAGAAGGCATGTTACGGTCTAAACATGTCATTCATGTTGTTATCAATTTAATTCTTGTCGCCATAACAAAGAGAATGAAGGGTGAAAAAAAATGCAAAAACCCCTATGAAATTAAACATATTCCCTCCAACGTCTAACAAAATACAAATAAACAAAAGAGAAAAACAATAATCCTTTTGGGAGCGAACTTGCATTAGAAAGTCTAAATGGGCAAAACTTAGGCTTTCCCTTGCGACCATATTTAAGCAAATCATGAGCACCCTTCTTCAGAGCAATTAATGACTGCAAAAAGTAAAAGGGTGATTTACAAACAAGAGCAGTGGCACCCAATGTTATGCATGGAAAAAACAGTGTGAAGAAATGATAATAAAGTTAATATTGAACAGCAAGGACTATGAGAATTATCCTAATTATCTGCTGCATTAATCACAAACATGTTTTGTAGGATACAAAAGAAAGTTTATATTTTCATTTTTTGTAAGTCTGGGTCTTTCTTCTTGTGAGTCCAGAAGTGCTGAGTTTTCTACCGTTTGTTTATCATCAATCCGATATAATTACTTAAATAATCTCTTTCATTAATTATTGTATTTTTTATTTCTACCCTTGATTTTTAATTTAAACCCAACAATAAATGCTTGGCCATATCGACCAAGTCATACACGGCAACTTATCAGCTTAGTTTTTTTTTCTTATCCTACTTATCAGCTTAGGTTGGAGTTCAAGAAACCCTCTCACAAACACACACATATTGTGTGGGCATAACATTTACAGTCAGATGGGCCTAATGGAGTGATTAATGCTATTGCCGAAATCTTGTTTTTCTCCCTTTCAAAAAATATATAGTAATTGGAATATAATGTTAGCAAATGACAGTAAAGTATTCTGAATTGAAAATTATTTTTTTGTATGTACACATTTGATTATGAGTAGATATTTATAAAAATAAAAGAAAAAAAATTAAATTGTTTGTTCGCCACCAAAACAACCACTTGAAATCGAAATTCACTCATTCCATTACGAACTGGCCAATTCACTATTCATTTGTCAAATACTGTTTGAAGAGTTCTTAATTGCTGGTATAAATTATTGATTATCTTTAAATTAAAACAAAAACCGTCTGAGGAAGATAATATTTTGTGAAAGCTTGAAATTTTTAATTTTAAATTTGTAACACCCCGTAATTTTGAGGTCAATGAATTTTAATCTAAATACTTTATATTTATTTATTTATTTTTATTTGCTTTATTGGTTGAATTAAATTTCTGTAAGTGCTTTGAATTGCTTTGTTGGTTGGATTAAATTGTTTGGAGTGCTTTAAAAATTTTGGTGTAGTTTACTTTATTTTATTTGGACTGGATCTTTGTATTTTTCCTTTATTTTAATTTTGGATTGGGTTAAGGAGGAATTTGGGTTGAGTTGAGCTGGAATGTTTGGGCTAGGTGTATAATTATTTTTGATGGGCTATGGTTTATTTTTACTATATATATATTTTTTATTTTGGAGTTTATTTAGTTTTCTAGGAAAAAATAAAAAGATAAGAAAATAAAAGAGGGTAGGGTTTCTGTCGTTTACACACACAGAGAGTGAAAGAACATAGACGCAAGAGAGAGGGAGAGAAGGAGTGATTCATAGGGAAGAGTTTCTGTCGACAAAAAGGTAAGTTCAAACTCTTCTCTTCCCTTTTGAATCTGTAGACATATATATATTAATTGTATATATGTGTTGTTGTAAATTTTTTTTATGCATTTAATTATGAAATTAAATGATTTTGTATGGTAAGAATAATTCTGTGAATTAAACATGAAGATTCTGGGATTTTGGAACTGCTTTAGGGTATTTTTGTATATGTATATACATGTATATTTGACCGTATAGGCGGATATATATATATGTACAAACATGAAATTGGGTTTACTGTATTAATCATTTTTTAGGGTTATTGTTCCGATCAATAGGTAGATCTTGCTTCCTAGAACAATCCTTGAAAATTTGGTTGCGAACAGTTGGTTAGATTAACGGGAATTTAAGTTTTAAATTTTAGATGTTTAAAACTTGAAATTGGGCGTTTTTTATTTAGGCCGCAAGAAGGGATGATTTTGGTACTAATGCGTAGCTTAGATCGAGACGAGTGCAATGGTATATTCATAAGCGTGATTCGATGCCCGAAAGTGACCGAAAAATGACCGGGAAGTTCGGACTCCATTGTTGATAGTAAAAGCTACAAGTGAGGAAAAAGAAAAGAAAAAAAAATAATAAGGAAGAAGGAGAAGGGGCAGCCCCCATGCGAACCGCTGGTGCGTGGGGGTGGGTGCTGCCGGTGCCGGGGACGGCGGCAGGGGGCCCACTCGCCGGGGCCCATTGGGCCAAGTCCAAGGTGTTTTTATTTTTTTTATTTTGAAAATTGATTTTTAAATTTAGAAAAATAGGAAAAATTGTTTTTAAATTTCAAAAAATTCTAAAAAAATTTGGGTAACCTAAAACAAATTCTTTTTTTGATTTTTTTTCTTTCTAATTTTTTTAGGAACTCTTAGGCATATTTAAAGGATGTATTTGCACAAAAACAAATCATAAAAATTTATTTTCACATTTTTCAGGCTCATTTTTTTCTCACTTTCCATAATTTTAAAGTACTTTCCACACATTTAAAGTACTTTTCCACACACCTAAAAAAAAAATACTATTTTATGATTTTTCTTTCCAATTTTTGTAGGAACTCTTAGGCATATATGGGGAATGTTTTTGCACAAAAAATCATAAAAATTTATATTCAAACTTTTAATTTCATTTTTTTTCACTTTCCATACTTTTAAAGTATTTTCCACACACTTAAAACAAATAATTTTTTTGATTTTTTTCTTTCCAAAATTTTTAGGAACTCTTTGGCATATTTGAATGATGTATTTGCACAAAAAAATTCATAGAAATTTATTTTCACATTTTTTAGGCTCATTTTTTATCACTTTCCACACTTTTCAAGTATTTTTCACACATTTAAAGTAGTGATATTACACATTTTTACTAAACAAGTTTTAACTGCCAAAATTATAGTTCAGAGGTTATGTGCTACAAAACAGTAATGTAAGAGTTAAGGGCAATTAGGCTTTAAAAAAAATCTGTCTTTAATATACTTACCATAATATTAAAAGAATCAGTCAAATTACTTAGGCAACCAAATCGAGTGTTATAAAAAATTATTGAAATTCCAGCTATTCTCCTATAATTCTACAACTAGCTGTTAAATATATAGACATAGATAAATTCTTGTTGCAAGTTGGCAAGTGGGTTCATCCCACTTTTATGCATATATATCTAGATATTAATAATTTGCACCTCCTTTGAATGCCTATATATATGAGGCATATGTATCTTATGAGAGGGTCAGTAGTTTTGATATAAAAAGTTTCTTCCTCTCTCTCTCTCTCTCTCTCTCTCTCTTGTGTATCTCACTGTTCTCTCATATAATATATATCTTTCTCTCTCTCTCTCTTAATCTCTTAGTCTCTTACTGTTATACATATATATATATATATTATCCATATACATATAATATATATATATACTACTTTTACAACACGTTATCAGCACGAGGCTCTGACTACTTGAGAAGACAAGTAAAAGCACGAGGTTCTGACGAACGGAGAAGACAATTTCATTTTTCACTTCCAAGTAAAAGGTATGAAAATTATATTTTATGTCATTTCAATAGATAAATATAACTATACATATATCTATATATATATATAGATAAATATATAATATATCTGTTGGTGTATATGTATACATATATATACCCATACATATAATCTATATATTTATATAGATATATCTATACATACATATAAATATATACATATATATGTATATATAAAGTCCTTCCCGATTGCGAAGTGACATGTTCATATTTATATTATTCTGTCAATATAGTATACATATAAAATTCTGATTATCTTACAATAAAAGACTCGTCCACACTATGAAAAAATTTGAAGGATAGGTTCGAATATCAAAGAACTATAATCCTGTAAGAGCTCGAGACAACTGGTCAAAATTAAAGTTGTCTGATTATAAATCGGTAATAGAATATAATTCAGCTCTATTCCGAATTAGCTCCCAAATGAATTTATGTGGAGAGCCTAAAAATGATGTGGATATGTTAGAAAAAATATTTACCACATTTCATTCCTCGAACTAGCTCCTCTAGCAGCAGTATCGAGAGAGATATTTTACAAGATATTCTGAGTTGATATCTTGCTTATTAGTAGCTGAACAAAATAATGAGCTCTTATTAGAAAACCACATATCCCGTCCGACCGGATCAGCTTCATTCAGCATCCTTTAATGGTCGTGGATGTGGAAGTGGTCGTGGACGTGGCCACGGCAGAAATAATAATTATGGTGGTTATCCTTCATTTGAGTTTCCTAGTAGGAACTACACACCATATTATCATGAAGGAAATGCAAGTGGGGCAAAACAAGAAAAATTGAAAGGTGTGCTGAATGCAACCTCTAAACAATATGAAAATGCTTGCTTTCGCTGTGGTATGAAAGGGCATTGGTCACACACCTGCCAAAACGCCCAAACACTTCATTGAGCTATATCAAAGCTTCAAATCAAAGGAACAGGGAAGGAAAAAGAGATTGAAACAAATACTATAAAAAATTATGAACCGATAGCCATCAATCATCTTGATATTTCAGATATCTATAAAGACCTCCCTGAAATAAATAAATCAGTTGACTGATGATGAAAATGATGAAGATATATGTTTGGTAGACAGTGCCACGACACATACTATCCTGAGAGATAGAAAATATTTTTCTCATATAACATTAGCTGAAGCTAATGTTAATACCATATCAGGTTCCATAGACCTGATTGATGGTTCTGGAAGGGTTAATATTGTATTACCATGTGGAACACAATTGCATATTGATGATGCTCTCTACTCA